>VDFB02337982.1:0-46538 GCA_007258455.2 Sequoia sempervirens
GCTTCCAAAGCCTCCCTTTCTATTTTCTATCCTACTTTTTCCTCCTCCAAATCATGAATCTTTTGTAGCAAGGCCAACTTATCACTTTCAACCTTCATCCTAATCTCCTGCTCCTTTTGTTGCAATAAGAGGTCTTCTTTCTCCTTCTAGAATCTTGCTGATTTTGCAACCTTGGCCTTAGTATCCTCCCCCTCTTGTTCCTTAGCAGTAACTTCAGCATGTAGCTTGGTAGCGGCTTCAGCTTCTTCTAATGTTTTTTCCTCTATAGTCATGGTAGTTTCTTCAAACAATTTATATTGGTCCTCAATGGTGAGTACATGTTCACTACCAACTTCCTCCATCTCTTTTTCATAACCCCTACCTTCCTTGTTAGACCCAATGGCCTCTAAACATGATGGGGTAACCTTTGAATTTGTATTTATCTCATGAATTTATATTTCAACATGTTTACCTTTCAACTCAACTTGCCCTATCTCGACTGCACTTTGCATTCCTTCAACAATTTATTGAAGTGTAGGAGCTGATGTAGAATTTTCTCTTGCAGTTGCCATGGTATTCTTCATAAATTGAGGTGAACCCTCTATTTCAACTTGAAAAGAAACTTTCCCAACATTTTTTGGATCACCTCCCCCTTCTAGATCCTTTAATCCTTCTTGACTGGGCAATGCAGGTTTTGGCTCCTCTCCTGAAATAGGAGGAAAAAATTAAAGTTGTTCTTTAGGTGCCAACTTCCTCTTCCTCCTTTGATACTGAGTAGGCTTCTTCTTTTTGGAGGCTTGGATTGTAGGGTCCTTCATCCTAATGTTAACCCATTGGATGCTCCTATCTAAAACTAGCCTAGCAATTTGCTTGATATCAATCGTTTCCTCCTCATCCCAATTAATGGGATCTAGGTTCTTTATCACAATTTTCTCAACATAATATGTTGGATCCAAAGTAACCCCATCATCTACGAAGGTATTTGGAACATCTTCCTTAACACCAAATTCAACCATTAAGACAAGTGGCAACCTCTCATAATTATTCTTCCTCAGATCATAGTCATCTTGGAGGTCTGCCCAAAAGTCTTTGAGGATGTTGAAGTGCTTCTCAAAAATAGTGGGGAGTAAATGATGCATTTTAAGTTTGGATCAAAATGCATTCTTGTAGTGTACAAGCCCAACCTTAAGTTACTTAATTTAACACTCAAAGCCTTGGCTGCCACAACATGTGCACAACCATAATCTCCTAATTTTAAGAAAAATTTATGGCAGCCTACCTTGTGTTTGGTTCTGAATCTCCAATTCACCCTCAAGGCTTGATAAATGAATTCCATCAAAATAATTTTGTTGCCACAAAATCTAGGAAGCAAGTGAGGATTCCCATCAATTCCATTTAACCTAAAGTAGGGTATGTGCAGGATCATGATGGGCCAAAAAGTGGCAATATTATGGGTATTTGTAGGGTATGCGGCTGATGACCTTTTTTTCACCCAAAATTGATGAAACGAAAAGGGTTTTTAGAGGAGATTCTCATATTTCCACCAATATAAATTATGCTTTAATTTGAATTTAATAAATAATTATTATTAATTTTCTATTAGAATTACGACTAAAGTCCTGATCGATAGGCTAATTGAAAAACATCTATAACTTTCAAACGGTATCACATTTTTTGAATCAAAAACATGAGTCACATTATATGCTTCACATACTATAGGATTAAAAAAATAAAAATTAAATTTCATGAAGTTTTGACCAAGTTAAGGTAATCAGACATACGAGTTTTTATATTTTTTAAAATTTGTAATAAAAAAATCATAATTAATTATTTACTTGGAAAAAAATTACATAAAAATATGAATCACATCCAGACATGAGTCCTCTACTTATATATAAAATCTTATAAAAAAATATTATCATTTTATTATGGTTAGGGTGGTTAGACAGACACCTACTTATTTTTTCCCTGAAATTTAAGTACTACTGCATTGAAATTTCAAATTTTCACCAAATAGATTTTATTTATTTTTAAATAAACCTATTAGTTTAGAAACTACATTCAATTTTCTACAGATTCTATTCTTACATATTTTTGAAATAATATAGATAACTTATTCAAATTTTTACGTCAAGTTGCCTAACACTGATTTTTCTGAATTTTTTGCCACTTAAGGGCCTATTTTTTCCATGATGATCCTGCACATACCCAATAAGTAAATTTTGGATACTAGATGTACCAACTTCCCCATTCAGCAATCAAGCTCATGGCATCCCTAGTTAATGCAAAACCTACATCTCCATTCAATCTATTAATGATAACATACAAGAAGGCATCATTAACTCTTCTAAAATGGGATTTTGATGTCTACAAAGTGAGCTAATCATAATCATCCCATACCTTCTTCTGACCATCATCCTCCCCCAAGATCCTAACTCTATTCAAACCAGGAAAAATTCCTCCCCTTGTTGATAAGTAAACTACATATGAAGTCATGTAGAAAGTTTTTGTTTCCCCTACCCTGATCATTTGATTATGGAGAGCCTCTAATATGATCATGGACCAATCAAATTGTTGGCTACCCTCCATAATTGTATAGATAAAAGGGAACATCCATTCTTTGAAACAAAAAGCATCCCTCTTGCCAAATACTCGAGAGAGCATCATTATAATATCCCTAATCTCCTAAGTGAATTCAAACCTCTTTGGCTGGTCAAGTAATTTCAGCAAGGACTTATTTTTTGTCCTCATCCAATTTTTATTCATATAGGACCTATTGGTTTCATTTTTGTTATTAAATGCCACAATGCATTTGCCTCATTCAAATATTCAAGATTCCTTTGTGCAGGCACGTTGAAAGTATATTGAACCATCTGAGGAGTCAAATCTATTATCACATTCCCTTGTGCATCTGTTCACTATCTCGTGTCCTAGTTATATGCACTTGCAGTAGTTAAAATCAACTCTAGGCATTACACAGACAAGGGAAAGAGAGCAATATGCGCCAAACCAGATTGTTTAATCCTCATGTTCCTCCCAGTAACCTGTTATTCATAAATTTCATCCAATTTGTCTTGAAAATTAAATTCACCCAAGTTGGTATCTTTGATATCCTGCAAGTCGAAATCCACCTTGCTAGGAGTAATTACAGGACCCCCATGTTTATATCTCATTATGTAAGGTAGGTTTTCAGGCTTGATCTTATTGGGTTTTCCTCCTTTCCTGGAGCTCTCTACTAGTTGAATCCTCTGGGAAGCAGTATCTGAAGTTCCTGACATATTTTATCCCTAAAAAATAATGCACATATCAGTCCCCTAAAAGCATATAAAATATCATTCTTTCATTCTACCCTTCATACCTTTTCTTTCCTCATACTTGGCCAAAACTTAACTCTGTTGGAGGTAGAACCAAAGAAGAACTAGGAACAAACTCACCTTTAATACAGGCAGGATGAGAACCAAGATAGAGATAGAATCGGGACCAAAGTCATAATAGAGACAAACACAAGATTTTTTACCAATTTCAATTTTTTCATACCATTCCGGCTCCGACCCTGTGAGAAGCCAATATATAAAAACCAAAATTTTCACTGACTTGTCAATGGACCGGAGCCAAGACTGGATTCAAAATGAAAATTGAATCTAGATCCAATCAACAGTTCCAAGTTCAGCCCACATTCTGAGCCCACCCCTGCCAAAGATAAAGAGACTTTAAATTCAAATAAACAATTGGGATCAGAAACATTATCAAATCAATACTTAAACAGTTGTAGACCAACCAAAGACCAATTCAGACTTGAACCCAAGTATGATTTCAAGCATTGAAAAGTAGGATAATAACACACATGCTCAAATTATTCTGAAACCAAGGGTTCAAACCAAGATGACATCACAATGACTTCAAACTAAAGATTTAAACAATGTTCAATTCAGAAGCCCTAAAATATGACATTATAATGACCAACCATATAGAAACCCTAATTTGTACAACACGTTGATTTCCCAAAAATTAGGGCATCATAACCCTAGATTAAACCATGGAATCAACAAGAAAATAACCCAATCAAGGATTAATAAGCTGATTTTAACTGATTTAAAATCTCTAAATCCCTCAAAACCAAAACCCTACTCAAACTAGGGCACGGTGAAAAAATAGGCCACCAAACGTGAAAGCGACAAAAACAAATGAGAAAGTAACCAAAAAAGATGACAAAGAATAGAAAAAAAACAAAAAAACACACGAAAACAACACAGAAACAAATAGGAAAAGAACAAGTGAAAACTCACAAAGGACAAAAATCCATGAAGTCACAAAACAAACAATCCAAAAGAAAAACATGATGAGAAGAACGAAAACAAAACAAAAAAAAATCCTACCTCAAAGTGCACCACAATAGGTTGAATCTAATGAAGAATCGACCGAGAATGCACGTTTTCATCCCAAATCTACAACTCGCATGCTTCCTGAAGTTCTTAGTCACATGAACACTTCTAAACTCAATTATGAGTAATAATAAACCAAATTAGTGGTTTAAAATTTGTTTCACACATGCAAGCATTGTGGCATTTAATTTCATTTAATGTAGTTGTTCAGGAGAAGTCAGAGCAATAAATGCACCTTCAACAATTTTTTAGACTCATAGTAGGGCGGGCACGAACCCAGGACCGAATGAGGAAATAAAACTTTCAAAAGTTCCAAATCCTAATTCCATTTTGAACCCGGCCCTACAAAAAAGAGACCAAAAACAAGCAACAAAACAAATCACAAGCAGGATCGGAATGAAAACTGACCCTGGGCGAAACCCAATAGGGGCAGAAGTAGAACAAAAACCTAACTTTGAAACTTTTCCAAGTTCTAGGTTTGATTCTCATTCTGACTCCACCTCTTACAACAAACAAAGAAACAAATAGGAAAAGAATAATCAAAAGAGAAATAAAGGTAAAAAACCATCCCAAGAACAAACAAAAACACAATAGAGATAGAAACGACAACGAGCGGAACCAGAACAAGAACCAACTCAGAACTTGAAACAAGTTTCAAAGTTAAGTTTCATTCCATGCTTCAAGTCTGCCAGAAGATCGAAGAAAATCCTTAGGAAAAAAATAACTCTTAAGGAAAAAAAACACGAACAAAAAAAAACAAAAACAAAAAGGGGGGCCCATTTTAATCAAGTAAACGAATTGGGTTGGTTATGCAAGGCATAATAGGTTCATCATATGAAAGTCTAATATCCTTCAATGTTAGCTTCATCCATAACAACTATGTACAACATGATGTTGTTGCAATATATTCTACCTCTACATTAGATAATGAAATTGAATCTTGCTTCTTACAAAACCATGAAATCAACCTCCTTCTAAGAAAGAAATCATCACCATTTTTATTTTTGTTTGTCATCTGCACATCCAAACCAATCTGAATTTAAATATGTACTCAAAGAGAATTCAGTATCCTTAGGATACCACAAACCATAGTCCAAAGTACCCTTAAGGTACCTAAATATCCTCTTCACTGATTGAACATGAGTTTCTCTAGGATCTTCTTGAAATCTAGCCACAAGACAAATTGATTGCATGATATATAGTCTAGTAGTAGTAAGGTATAATATTCCACCAATCATTGATCTATACTTTCTCTGATATTTCTTAGGAGATTCATCATTCCTACTAATCTTACAATGAGTAACCATAGGAGTACATATCAGTTTAGAATCCTACATCCCAAACTTCTTCAACATTTCCTTAATATAATTTGATTGAGAAATAAATGTACCTTTCTTTGATTGGAAAGTTTGTAGACCAAGGAAGAAATTCATCTCCCCACACATTGACATCTCAAAATGTTTCTACATTTCTTCTACAAACTACTTGCAAATACCATCATTCCCTCCAAATATTATATCATAAATATACATAGTTACAATAGAAATTTGTACTCTATCAAGTTTGAAATATAGACTGTTAGATCAGTAGTATCTTTTATGAATCCTTGCTACAATAAATACTTGTCTAGCCTTGCATACCAAGCTTTGGGATCTTGCTTAAATCCATACAATTCTTTCTTCAATTTGTAGACCATATCAACATTTCCTAGCAACTAAAAACCTTTCAATTGTTCAATGTATACCTCCTCTTCCAATTCTCCATTCAAGAATGCAGACTTCACATCCATATAATAAAATTTGAAATATTTATGTGTTGCTAAAAATATCCCAATATCTTCCATTCTTGCCATTGAAGTAAAATTTTCCTCAAAATTTATACCTTCCACTTATGTGTAGCCTTTGCACACAAGTCTAGCCTTGTTTCTAACAACTTTTCCATATTCATTCAGCTCGTTTCAAAATACCCACTTATTAACAATCACATTCTTGTTTTCCAATCTTGATACCAATTCTCAAGTCATATTCTTCTCTATATGTTCTAACTCTTCTTTCATTTCCTTGATCCAATACTCATATTTGCATGCCTCAGTCACTTTTTTAGGTTCCACTTAGGAAAGTAAACAAAAATTTACTTGCTCCTTTATCATAATATATTTTCTCCTTGTCAGTACACCTTTTCTCTTATCTCTAATGATCTAATCTTCTAAATGATTCTTCTGCACATACTTACGAGTTTTAGGATTCTTTTCCAGAGCTTCTTCTTCTTTAACTGACAACTATTTTCCTTTATATTCAACCTTTCCTTCTTCACTGTAGAGGATTTCATCAAATTCACATCCTTCTATCAACATAGAACTTTGATGTGGTTCTTCATCAAATTTTACACTTGCATAGTTCTAAAAAATATTCTTCAACCTTTAATTGTAACACTAGTAGGCTTTACTTCTTGTAGAGTATCCAAGAAAGATTCCTTGATCAGATATTGCATCAAACTTTCCTAAGTTCTTTTCATCTCTTTTTTTATAAGAATTACTTCCAAAAGCTTTGAAATATTTTATAGTGGGAGGCTTACCATATCATAACTCAGGGATTCTTTGAACTATTCACTCTTGTTTGACCTTTGTTAATAATGTAGATTGTTGTATTAATTGCTTCTCTCCAATAGATGTCCATAAGATTGGCTTCTTTCATCATTGTCCTAGTTGCTTCTTGAACTATTCTATTTTTCCTTTCCACTACTCAATTTTTCTAAGGAGTTCTAAGGGTAGATAAATGCATTTTATTCCATGTTATTCACAAAAACTATTAAACTCATTTGAAGTAAACTCGTCACCTCTATCAGATCTCAAACATTTGATTTTCAGATTCATCTCACTTTCAACCATAGCCTTAAATGCTTTAAACTTTTCTAAGGATTCTAATTCTCTTTGAGAAATGTAACCCAATCCATTCTAGAATAATCAACAATCAACAACTTGAAATACCTATCTCCACATGAGCTCCTTACTCTAGTAGGTCCATACATATTTGTATGCACTAAATCCAAGGGACCTATGGTATAATATTCCTTTATCTTTCAAACCTCTTCTTTTTTTTCTTTCCAACTTCACATTCTTTGTAGACTGCATTGATAGGATTTGTAATATTTGGAAAATCTTTCACAATATTAGTAGAAGTAATCCTCACTAGGATATCAAAATTAATGTGAATCATTCTTCTATGCCATGGAATAATTTCATTAATCTAAGACATAAAACACTTTTCACCACTACATTTGAGCTGATAAACATTATCTTTTGTCCTTGTTCTAGTAGCAACCAAAGTACTGAAGCTTCCTTTTTTATTTCACATCTACCATCGTAAAACACAAGATTATATCCTTTTCTATACATTTTTCCTACACTTAGAATATTTTGCCAGAGACCCTTGACATAAAGAACATCATTTGTATTATGCTTACCATCAAAACTAATTGAACCTTTTCCATAGATCTTAGCAGATGTATCATCACCAAACTTAATAAGACTACCATCATACTTTTCAATCTTAACAAAATTACTCTTGTTATCTATCATATGATTTGAGCATCCACTAACAATGATCCAATAATTCTTCACGTCTCTAGCATGAAAATTAGTCAACATTATTCCTTAAGTGTTATGACCAGCTTTCAGAGCACTTTCCTCCACACATCTTTCAGGATTAGTAGAATTGGTTCCAACAATTAAATCCATGAACAAGAATTCATCACTTCATCCAGATAATATGATTATTCATCATTAGAAACACCAATATCCTTTTCAACATAATAACTCTTCTTGACAAATTTACCCTTATAGTCCTTTTGTTTTCATTAAAAGATTATTTTGAACATTTAGAAACATAATGACCTATCTTTCCATAATTGAAATATTTTAGAGGTAGCCCACTTATGTATTTTCTAGTCCCTTTATGTGATATAAGAGGGGTTCATTGCATACAGATCTCTCCTTTCTCAAGAGATCACTAGGGAACAAACTACCCTTATACACCTTAGAATAATGGATTAGCAGAATGACAAAAAATTAAGATTTAGTTATGCTTTGCGAAAAACCACCAAAGACACTGAAAGAGAAAAACTAGGATATTTTTATCCCAGAAGAGGGAGCTCTCATCCAAAAGACTTCAGCATGATTTTTGGATGCCAATGCGGTGCACTATCACCTAAAGGAACTCAAATGGAAAGAAACAAGATTTAGTTCTAAGCTTAGGCCTAAGG
Source organism: Sequoia sempervirens (assembly GCA_007258455.2). Taxonomy (NCBI): domain Eukaryota; kingdom Viridiplantae; phylum Streptophyta; class Pinopsida; order Cupressales; family Cupressaceae; genus Sequoia; species Sequoia sempervirens. The sequence goes on from VDFB02337982.1 coordinate 8,622, forward strand.
TGTACTAAATAATATAACTAGTTAGAAAACCAAAAATAGAAATGAACACAAGGATGCTTGAAAAAAGATTACCTTTCTCTAGATGATTGGATCTTCACTCCAAGTTCCTTTTTGTGACCTAAACACAAATGAAGAGAAAGTTGTTGGGTTACTATATAGGGGCCCACATCAGTCAGACCCCCATTTTAGTGCTCCCACCTCCAAGGATAGCTAAGTTGGAAAAGAAAGTAAAAGAAGTAAGCAAAGTGTGTGGTGAAAGCAAAACCAGCTCAAGAGTAGAACCCACACCACAAGGAGTGTGTGGTGAAAGCAAAACCCACTTAGGAGTAGAACCCACACCACAAGGAGCGTGTGGTGAAAGAAAAATCTACTTAGGAGTAGAACCTGCACCACAAAATAGTAAGTGAATAAGTATGAAAGGAAAGTAAAAGAGAGAGAGCATTACCAACAAGCCTAGATCCTCTTCAGAGCACACAGATGCACCATTGAGTGCATGCTTGAGAGTTGTTGTTGCTGTTGAGAGGACCTCAATTCAGCAAGGCTTTGCTTGTGAGAGCACTTCTATCAAAAGTGAAGAGAACTCTGAATTGGAGCAAGTGAATGAGAAAGCTTGAGTGATGTCTTCCAACCCCCAAATGAGAGCCAAAAAGGGGTTTTTAATGCTTGCAAGGGTGACAAGGAGCTGTTACTTTCATAATGTAACCATCAGGATGCATGTCTCAAGGGTTAGTATTCTAGATTCCATGTTTTTGACTTGTGAAAATAATAGGACGTCCATGCACCACACGTCATCCAGAGCCTAGATTCACAAGAAATGTGTCATCAAGGTTTTGTCACTCAACCACAAGTCCACATGGAGTCAGAATTGCAAAATTTTGACCCATGGGATTTTTTCATTAATGTTCCAAAGCATCATAAATGCTAGGAAAGGATGCCAAAATGTGGAATATCCCCTAGGTTCAATTCAGCGATATTACATAATTTTGCCCCCACTTTAGTGGACTCAATTTTGAAAAAATCAACCTCACTAAAGTAGAAAAGAAAATTTTCATCTAAATTTTGAATTTTACGGATTTGCGTACTAATAGAGAGAGACCATAGCAGCCACCGAAGTTGATCTAACTGGTAATAAATTTTCCCCATCATCCAAGCTCAACAAACAATGTTAGAATGGTTGTGAGAAATTGTTCAAAACATTAACTTACAAAACTCAAATTTTGGGTTAGCCTCATAAAATTAAAAGAAAACTACGACAAAGAGAGGAATGATCAGGAAAAAATTTGTCGATTCAGAAGCTAAATATGTTCAAGAGATGACCTTATAACCCCTGCTGAGTTTTACCCTAGCTTGGTGGGGAAAATTCAAGAGAAACTGGGGAGCTATTAGCTCTAAGAAAAATAGGCCCTAGGGGCCTATATATACCTAGGTGGGCCCCTAGAAGGGTCATTTTCACCATTCACTATGAGAAAATTGTTCACTTTTGTGAGAGAAAAGTCAGCAAAATGCTGAGAAGGAGAGAGTATAAGGTGTCAAGGTTGGAGCAACTATGCCAGGATATCGTTGAAGGCCACAAGGTGACCAGGTAGGTCTCTAAGCCCCATTTTTCATTATTTTTAGCTTATTTTTAGAACATTTTTCATCAGTGCAGTGCATAGGTTTCTTATTTTTGTGCCTTCATCCAAAATTTGTGATGTTCCCTACGATGAGCACTGGGGTCGTTACTCCACACTGGCATCTCGAAGACGTGTTGTCGTCTTTAAGGTAGCCATGGCGATTGGGAGACGCATATGCAACACGCATAAGTATCATTTAATTTTTATTTCATGCAAAATTTTGATGTTCTAACTAAGATTTTTTGAATTCTTACAAGAGTACCTAGAGATTCAAGAGCATCTGGGAGGGCGATCATTCCAGCTTGTTCATGCACAGAGGGACTGTCTATCGGAGGATGAGGTCACTCATCTGCGGTAGGTTAGTCTTTGGCATGTGTTTACCATGCTAGAGATGAGGCACCATGAGAGGATGCTAACAACCCTTATGGAGCAGTGGGACACCACTACATCTTTCCAGCTACACCATCACACTTGAGTACGCCTATAAGATCCTTAGGCTACCCATTTGCAGATGGTAGGTGGCTCTCAACCATACGCTATTGGTGTGAGAATAGAGGAAGGGCATCCTCTACTGCACGGAGAGGACTGATGGCACCGATGGTATAGATCATATCTACACACACTGGTATGATCATGCGAGGACCACTACACCATTGCTCTGTTGAGTCATGGTTGTGACTATTTCCTTTCAGATCATGATTGATGGGTGAGGCTCACACCTACACAAGGGCCTCATTCATACTATCAAGGAGATGGTAGAGCATAGGACTATTTTTTCCTCGGGGCATAGCATGCTAGTACACCTCTACCAAGAGCTAGGCTGTTATGTGCATTACAAGTACCATAGGCTCACAATGTGCACTCTTTTGCAGGTGTGGGCCTTTTCCCATATCATTTGCACCTAGCCAATCAGTTTTCCCCAATGTGTCCATATCATATTCCCATGGCCCACTAGTATGACATGACAGGCCAATGGAGGTTTAGAGACCTACAGTTTTGGTCCTTACAGTTTGACACTCTCACTGTGGTTGGGGTTCGACGAAGACCCCACTAATGTTTTAGATGGGTGGATGATTGTAGGCACATGAGGAACTTGCAATGGGATCATTTTTTGATTGGCTAGAGAGATTATGTTATAGTACCCTACTACTAGAGTTGGGTCATGCGCCAACATGGTCAACTGTAGACTATACCAACAGATGTGCCCATCTATACTAGGGCCTACAGGAGTGCAGTGAGGTTGGGGGATTGACCTCACCCTGCCATTATTGATTTCATCCCCTCAAATGATGATGATTCTGATCATGATCAGCCACCCATAGTGGTGGTGGATAATGTCAGAGTGGCTACAGATTTTGCATGGTGGTGGGAGAGGCATCATCCTACTCTTGTATTCAGTGAGGGTGCCCCGAGAGGGGATCCTGGTCCATAGGGGGACTTGCCACCCCAACCCCCATAGGACAGGTGAAGAGGTTGGCAACAGGGTGGAAAGGAGGAGGAGGTACTATAGGATGAGGAGGCGGCACCACCAAGGCCAAGGTGGTGGACAAGGTTAGATCCCCCACCAGCTACCCCCGTCTCTTCAGCACTACCAGCTTCCACTATAGCAACAGTGATAGCTTTAGCATCAATGCAATTCCTAGCACCGATCCTCACCCTAACCCAACATGGTATCTAGGGGACCCAGGTATACGAGATATGTCATTTATGTTTCTATGCTTTCAGTTTCTATTTATGATATATGTATATACATGCCATGTGATACTTATATGTCTTTCTTTCTCTGTGGTTGTGGAGGATGCATAGGGATGGGATGGGCTTATTGCTCAATGTATTTTAAAGGTGGCCCCTAATGCACCAATCCAAGGGTAAGTCCTTGAGGCTTACTAGCCAACATCTATGGGATGAAATTCCCCTAGTTTTTAGCCAGTTGCATGCTTGAGGACCGCTTATGAGGAGCAGGGCATGGAGATTTTCCAGCTTACTACAGAGCTGACAACTTGTTGTGTAGTTTTGCACACATGCCCCACTAAAAGTAGGGACCCTCTTTGCTCTAGTCTTTTTCGTGTCTTTTGGGCCTATTGATTTCATTGATTTAATCACTTTCAAGGTCCTTAGATCTTCATCTTTCCCACCCAAGTCATTCCCCTAGGTCGCATATTGAAAAACTTGAGTTTTGGGTCAAGTTCAGGTTTTTGCACAGTTTCGAGATTTTTCGCCCCATCCGGATTTTCCCAGATTCCACCCAAAGCCCAGTGAGGTAACTTTAGCACTGAAGTTCAAAAAATTCAGGACTCCACGAAATTCCACCTAGACCGTATTTTTTCAAATTCTGTTTCGCCATCGGGTTCCCAAATTTCTTCACCCTATCTTGTCAAAGGCATTAGTGCACCTGTGTATGATTTCTATGGCACATATGAGGTTGAATTTAAGGGGATTTAGGATTATTTGGTTTCATCTTTTTCTATGCATTGCTCTTACATCTGAGATTGCCTGATCTGAAACTTGAATTTCTTGATTTTCTTGCCGGTGCATGGATTTTTGGCATTTCAAGTTGATTTGGTCACTAAGGCATATGAGTTCGCTGCTCATTGTATTTGTGGTTGAATTTTCTCTTAATGGTATGTAATTATGGTCCTTACTCTCAGATTGCTATTGATTATTGATGCTTTATGATTTTAAATCCATCTCGGAGTCAAATTTTGCTCGTTTTAGTGATCGAATGTCTTAAACTAGGGTTGTGTTTGGGGTTCAAGGGTTCTTTATGTTTATCTAGTATGTCACCCTAGTTAGCTAGTGGGATTTTCATGATGCTATGTGTTCTTAAGTAATTCCCTTTAGTTGTGCATTGTCCTCCAATGTATAGCAGGTCAACAAAGTTAGACCATGGTCTTCTTCAAATCCATCGGCAAGACATGCTCTATCGCTAAGACTCTTATAGAACCCTCATGTCACTTCAATGAATTTTGTCGCAGAGTCTCCCGAAAATGTAGCATCGTCTAGAGTCACACCGATAAGCAAACCCATCGACAAGACAAACACTATCAGCAAGGATCACTCTGAACACACTTGTCTCACTGATGACTTCCAAACATTTCATCGACAAGAGTCACAATAATATGCATTTGAGTCCAATCTAGGTGTAAGTTGAGCTTGCCCCTTTCATTCATGGCAGAAGTCTTCAAGGTCAAAATTAGGGCATCGCCAATTTTCCATGAATGTTTTCCATTTGAACCTCTTGAAGAATCTTGAACAAAAGGGAAGACACATAATAGATTGAGTTCAAGCTCAATAGATCCAAAATTGGTGATTATTTGATCATATCATGAAAATTCAAACGTAGGAACAATTTTTCAAGATCCCAAGGTGTTTGCGGAATTTCCATATGCCTGAATTTTCCCGTATTCCTTCAGTTTTCTAAAAATGTGCATTGAATGTTCAGAGTTTTGCGCTCTTCGTGGAATTCCGGTCTAGCCGGATTTTTCTAGATTATCTACCAAGCTTAGTGGGACTTAGGGATTGGATTAAATTGATAAATTTGATGATGAATGCTAAATATTTCTTGCTATAATTTGATAGATTTCACCGTGTTACATGCATTCTTTAGTCATTTTTTATGATATATTGGTGAAATTTGTGTTTCATCGAGAGAATCCACCTGGTCTAGAATTTTTTTAAATTCCTTCCAGAATGATTTTCCCCGGTTAGCTTGAAATCCCGAACTTCTTATTTTTGATGCTTAAGGGTTGATTTAATGATTTTATCATGATTTTGAGCTAACACTTTGATGAAAATGTTATCAACAATCAAATTTTCATGTTGGAATTTGATGGATGCAGTCTGAGTCTAGCAAGGCAGTGGCTAGAAAGGCTAAAGGTGATACAGAGGGATCCTCCATCACTAAGGCAGAAAGAATGAAGCTAGACATAAAGAGTAGGATTCCTAAAAGCAAGATAGCTTATGTCTAGTCTGAAGTCTCAAACAAAAATTTAGGTCATTGGGACTATGAGGAATTCAAGGAAAGGAGGCAAAAACCAAGCAATAATTGAACAAGGAGAATGAAAGACTTAAGAAATACTTGCAAGATTTGATGAAACCCTTGCAATCCATCAGCTCTTCATCTTCTACTTCAGGTTTTCTTCCCCAAGAAACTATATCAGAATTGGAGAAAATGAAGAGTACTTCACATGCCACAGCTTGTTGGTTGCAAGGGGTACAAACTAAGGGTGATGGTGCCATTAAGGATATTCTTTCAACCGGAGGAGATGCAAGGAGATCAATTGACTGGTTGAAGAGTGTATTGGCACATGATGGAGAAAATGTGGATACCCTGCTACAAAAGATTATAGCCATCATGGATTTTATTGAAGATATATTGGTAAGTGATGGGATCCTTCCTTCATCTAGAGTTACAGAACCTTGGGAGTGGAATGAAGCTCTACAAATAGGGTTGAAGGTTTTGAAGAAGGGAGAAAGAAATTCCTACCAAGGCATCTTAGTCTTGAACAATTGAAGAAATGCTGGCAAGATGTATACTCTCCAATCAATGAAGATCCAATAACTGAGCAACAGTTGGATGATGTAGTGACCTACATTGCAATCATTGACAAGTATCAATCCAATAAGACAAATTAGGGTAACACAGTGATGCAATTAAGAAATGATATTAAAACTATTGAAATAAGAATTAGGGTTTTTCCTATGCCACCTATTGTTGATCTAGAAATGGCCTTCTTGATAGTAAGGGACAAAATGGAACAAGATAAGGATGGAGGTGGAAGTAGTTAATGCAGCGATACATTGATATTTGTGCTTCCCTATTATTTTGCTTCTTCTTCACATGCATTGGTCCAAATTATATGGGGATCCTAGGCCAACATGGATAGTGAACATGCATTTAATGCATGCCTTATCTTATTTTGAATTTATCTTTGCCGACCTATTTGTGGCCGGTTTTTATTGTAAATTCTTAAGCCGACACACCTTGGGGGGTTTTTATAAATATGACATTTTGCCTCATTTGTAAGGGCTAGAGAATTTTGATATTAGGGCGAATTAAGAAGTAGAGCAAGAGTTAGAAGTTAGTTTATTTTGAGCAAGTGTTGTAAAACAAAATACTTGAATTGTTGCTATCAATTGTGATTCAATACAATTCAAGACATTGTGTTCTTGGTGAATTATTTGTGTTGATTTATCTTGCATGGTTCTTGCTATTATATCTTTTGGGATTGCTTGGAAATTATTAGATGTATGTTAGATTTAGAATTAGTTGTTTGATTTAATGGTGTTCATGATTTGATGCTTGAGGTGTTTCTAGCAATCTCTAGCCTATACTCCTAGCAACTAGTTGATTGTAGTTGTTTCCAACAAAGTCAACCTGGACCACATATTCATTGTGCTTAGTTCCATTGTGAATGTTTATCGTATTCAATTGCAATAGGATTTTTTTGAATTAATATTCATGATTTGAAAATATTTGATTCCTTAGAAGATTGCACCATTTTTGTAAGATTGCAGATTTATCTAGGTTAAGCAGGAATTAGCTTTTGAGGGATTGGTCCTTTTCAAGTGTTTCATCATTTGCGTTGTTAATCTTAGGAATAGTTTAGATTTAGAAATCAATCTTAAACCTTTATCTTTTGCATTTTCTTTTATTATTTGGATTAGATTTAGGATTCAAGTTTCAGTGTATTGAAAAATCTGATAAGTAGTGAGGATTCAATGCTTGCCTATAGTAAGGTCCCTTTGTGATTACCAAAATTTTCACATTTATCACTGAATTGTTTATGCATTGTCAAGACCTGACATTAGAGACCTTGGGGTTATCTCTTGAGGCTTCCTGATAGAGATTTACCATTCAAGAGAGATAGGATATCATATTCTATCTAAGTTGTTGCTGTGCAAAAAACACCATCAACACAACTATTCGATGATAATGTGATAAGTTCTTGGGGGAGCTATGGATCAAACTTTCCGAGAAAGATGCAGAAATGAGGGTTGATGTTTCCAAGTAGGCACATGATTCCCTCTAGAGTCATCTCGATGACCTCGATGGGTAGTCGACAACTATGATCCCAACAGATGTTCAGCGACTGCAGAATGAGTTGAGGCAAGCGGAGCTAACCATATCTTCCTTATAGGGAGAGATCAGAGGGATGCAGGTGGGATTTTTCATATCACTCACACTGATCATGCTCCATGACAACCGTTCAACCCCTCCAGAGGTTTCTAGAGCATCCTACCAAAGCTAGAGGGCTAGAGGGCTCCAGGAGCCATGCACCGTAGTGATTAGAGGTTGTATATCATTTTTGTAGCAATACACATACATATATATACTTGTAGATCTTTTGTATAGATATATATTCATTAGCCACTCATTTTTTATAGTAGTGGCCTGATACATGTATATGACATTGATACATACATGCATATATATATATATATGGATACATCAATTTTGATCTCATGACATTGTTCATTTGGATATGTATGCTCTTTATTTTTCATGTATGTTTATGTTATGGATGTTATATTCTCATATGGATGTACACTTATATTAGATGCTAACATGATCTAATAAACACACATGGCTGTATGTTATTAAATAATGATGATCTAATCATCTTTAAAAGATGTAATGTGATGCATACACACACACACGTGGTCACATCATAACAATTTTTTTTCATAATGTGTTAATGAATAATGTCAATATATGCAGTGCTACTACCCTTGTATAGAAACAACACTACACAAATGACACATAAAACACTATGTGTATTATTGAGGAAAATGTATCGCATTAATAGGCTCTTTTAAAGGTGTTCCATCCATAGATGATAATCCATAAGCATGTGAACCATATACGGATATCAGAATGTAAAGGCCTAACCAATTAGGACTGAATTTTTCCTCTCTAATCAGGTGGCACATTTACATTTCTCTAAATTTCACAAAGAACTAGATCTCCTATTTTATAGGTCCTAGGAAGCACACTCTGATTATATTTCCTAGATAACCACCATTGATAAGCTTTAAGATATTCAAGGGCTCGTAAACAATGCTCATCAAGCATCTCCAACTGATGCAAATGGTTAACTCAGTAGGGTTTCATCATCAATTAACCCCTTAAGAGAAACCCACAAAGATGAAATTTCCAACTCCGAAAGCATAATAGCTTCAGAACCATACACGATGTTGTAATGTGTCATTCTTGTAGCAATTCAAACACTCATGTGATAGGCCCATCAAGCATACGTTAATTGAATATGCTAGTCCTTACCATTCTCATTAGTTGTTTTATGAAGAATATGCTCAAGATTTTTATTGGACGCTTTTGTTTAACCATTGGATTGTGAGTAGTATGGTGTAGAAAACATGTGTTGAATATGAAATTTTTCAAGGAACTGCCTCACTTCCTTGTTCTTGAATGGTGTACCATTGTTAGAAGCAAGCATAGCAGGCAATCCAAACCAAGAAATGATGTTCATGAGGAAACTACATATAGCTTCAACATTCATGAATCAAGTGGAATAGCTTCAACCAACTTTGTGAAGTAATCCATAGTGGTAATGATAAAGGTATGTCCCTTGGAAGAAGGAGGTGATATTTTTCAAATAATATCCAACCCCCATTTTGCGAATGGCTAAGGAGAAGTTTGATTTTGTAATTCTTCAGTAGATGCATGGATAAGATGATTGTGTTGATGAAATTGAAGGCACTTCCTAACAAAATCGAAGGAATCTTGTTCTATCATTTTTTAATAGTACCCCATGTGTATCAGTCTTTTGGCAAAGGATCTACCACCAAGGTGTCCACCCCCAGAGCCCAAATGGGCTTCCTTAAGGGAAAGGGGTATTTTCATTTCAGTGAGACATCTAAGAAGCAAGCTCTTGTAGGATTTTCTGATAAAGGACATTAGATAGAATAATGTAATGTTCCAAAAGCTTTCTTATACTAGTGTGATCATTCTTCATCACATCATCGGGAAAGTTTCTAGTCTTCAGATAGTTATAGATATTAGAAAACCATTCTCCAAAGTCCACATGGAAACACACAAGGGACTCAGCTTCAGGTTGGTCGAGAATCGTAGGGGTCCATAGGACTTGAACCATGAAGTGGTATTCTTTCGTATGATCTTCTTTTGAAGGTACCAAGGAAGCAGTGCTTGCCATGGCATCAACATGTCTATTTTCTCTCCTAGGGAAACTATCTATCATTAAAGAGGATAAATATTTAAGCAAGGACAAGGAAAGGTCCCAATATTGGTACAACTTACTTTGCTTGGCTTGATAGGCTCCCATTATCTGGTTCACTATAAGTTCAGAGTCACCTAGGATATGAAGGCATTTCACTCCTAGTGTAATGCAGCACGTAAGCCAACAATAAGGGCTTCATACTCAGTGATGTTATTGGCACTGGGAAAATCTAGTTGAAAGGATAGAGGAACATGTTTACCTTCAGGGGATATCAAATCCACACCAACTCCAGAACCAATTTGAGACCTTGATCCATGGAAATACATCTTCCATTCGAGGTCATGATCAACTACAAAAACATTTTCATCAGGAAACAAATCCAACCTTGAAAAGGAGTGAGATGAGGGAGCGTCTACCAACTGATCCCCAACTGCTTGACCCTTTATTGACTTTTGAGTAACAAACTTTGATTAGTCTAGTTTTTGGTCCAATTTTGGGTAGAACTTATGGTTTATTTGTTGAAAATTGTCATAGACTTTGATGTTAAATGTTGATATTTTCATAATGTTTCCCTCAACCTATAGACATTGGGTTTAATCCTTTTTTTGCAAATCTTTAATAAAATTGGTATGTTATATGGACCATCTATATTTATTTTGCATGTGGTTAATGAATGTACTTTAAGGTGGTTATAGATATGAAATTATTATGCATACTAACATTTCTGGATGTAGATATAATTTGAGGATGCAAAAATTGAGAAAGAAATTGCCAGCTAGTCATGCATCATAATGTTCAATAGGGGAATCATTCAAAGGTCAACTAGAGGATGATGATAGGATATTCCCCATACAAATTTAATGTAACCACCTTGTATTAGTCTTTAATGATGTTGAGAAAATGTTGGCATTACTGTAGTGTTGAATCTACGTTTGGACATGAATGTCTAACTAGATTCCCTACAGGCGTAACTGCCTTTCCACCTTTCTATGTTTTCCCTAAATGGTGTCCTCTTAGTTAGTGGGAGTTGAATACCTTGCTTAGTTGGTAGTATAAATAAGGATCAGATGCCCCTTCTCTTATGGTTGCACTATCTAATGATGTACTAGCATTCTTCATTTTCAATACAATTATTCTACTCTTTTGTATTCACATTTTTCAATGAATAAGATGAGGTTCTAAGTTTGAGAATTTGAGTCTATATTAGCTTTAGAGGATACTCATCCAAGGGGGCCCACTTGGTGAGCAATCCATCCTTTAGAGTAGTTTAGTTATTTTTTTTGTTCAATACTTAGTTAAAAATATAGCAATGATTGTTCCCGCAACCACTAGAATTTCATTATGTGACTGTTCTTGCAGCCAAATCAGATAGAGTAGTTTCTTGTTTCTTTGCTCAGATCTTCATTCTTGTTTGTATTTCAGCTTAGTATAGTTGTTGGTTGATTTTTAGCATTATTATGTTCCTTTCCAAGCAATTTAATTTCAATATTGTGTCTTACCTAATTGTAGAATGAAGATGGCTACTTAGAGTTCCAAGCACACATACTATGCTGACCCATTTCAAGTTCACGTCCCTAGATTGACAAGTTAAATGCAACTTCATGATGATTAAAATAGCTATTTAGATTAGATGTCCAATATTTGAGTCATAGCCATATAGGCTTAGTTATTAAGTCATTGTAGAAGGCCAACATTTTTGTCATTGTTGCCAAGGATGGTGTAAAACTAGGAAGTTCTTAGGATTCATTGATAGTTTTCCTTGTTGTAGTATTTTTTAAGTTTGTTCTTAGAATACTCCTCATCTAGGTAACTAATGATCCACTATTCTTTTGCTCATTCTTTTTGTGAGTTGGTGGATGCTGAGTTGATATTGCATGCAGAGAGGGAGGAGAAGAGATTCTTATTGGAGATTCCTTCCTAATAATCCCAATCCATTCCAGCTAGTAGAGCTTCCAAATCTTCCCAAAAATGAAGAAGAAGAACCATTTCCCTTTGCTAATGCATTCCCTAATCTAACTAGTTCTGAAGCTTCCACTGAAGATCAGAATATGATTGACAACCCCTTTTCTTTGGAAATCCATCAAGCATACATGGGTGATACAAATAGGAACAAACCTAACCAACCAATTTTTCCTTTCCCCATTGCTCATTAGAATGAAGTTGATAACATAAAAAATATTCCTGCCTCAACCCTTCCTAAGTTCTATGGACTTGTTAAAAAATACCCTGATACCTTTTTTTTATTTTGATATACTCTACAGGAGTTATGATTATACCACTAATGCTCATAAGCTTAAGTTATTTCCTCCCACTCTAAAAGAGGTTGCACTAAGATGGTTTATGAAGCTAGGCATAAATACTATGGAGACTTGGGAGGATATGAAGATAAATTTCCTTGAGAAGTACAAGGAATATTGTAGGGGCAATGATATGAGAGGAGATGAAATCTTTAGGATGTATGAGAAGGAAGATGAGAGCTTCGAGGATTACATTTCAAGGTTTTTGTTTTCCCTACAGAAATCTCCACACCATACCCTTAATGAAGAATTACAAAAGTTTCTTTTCCTAAGAGGAATCAATGAGAGTTACACTGATGCCTTGGACCTAATGGTAGGAGGAGATATCACCCAAGTTCCATGGGAAGATATCAAGAAAATACGTCAAAAATATTCTAGGGAAGCTTCAAAGAAAGGGAGAGCTTACCAATCCTCTATGGGTAAGTCATCCACTAGTGGAGTTTCAAGAATGGAGATTATTCATTTGCTAGAAGATTTCAAGCAAAATATCATAAACAATTTGGCTACTCAGTTGGATACACTTCAGGCCAAGAAGAAACAAGAAGAAGTAGAGGCAATGCTAACAGAATATTGTCCTCATTACAGATAAAAGAAGAAGGACTACAAATGCAAGATGGTAGCTAACATTGATAGCAAGCAAATTTCACTTGAGTTCAAACCAATCCAAATTGAAGAAGATCAATTCTACTATGTTGCACAAAGGAAGCCAAAATTTTTGGCATCATTTCCAGGGAGAAAACCCAGGTCACCCACATGATAGGTGAAAATACTTACCACTATACTACAAGGAACTGTGATAGATGCCAAAGGATGGGTTGACCAACCAATTTTGATGAGATGCCACTTTATCCTCAAGTATTAATCACTCCCTTTGACAAGTGGAGATTGTATTTTGTGGGACCCATTAACCCTCCATCAAATGGTAAGTCTTATATCTTGGTATGCACTGATTATGTAACTAAGTGGGTAGAAGTTAAGGCCATGAAACATGCAAGAGACAATAAGGTTGCAAAATTTCTTTATGAAGAAATTTTCACACTGTATGGAGTTCCAAGAGAAATATTAACTAATCAAGGAGCTCAATTCACTTCAACCATTGTTACAACATTGGTTAATGAGTACAACATAAGGCATAGGAAGTCTACTCCTTATCACCCCCAGGCCAATGACCAAGTTGAGGTTACCAATAGAGAAATTGAAGCCATTTTAACCAAAATAGTAGATATTCACAGAAAGGATTAGGCAAACAGATTACCAGAAGTTGTTTGGGCCTATACAACCACCTAGAAAACAACTAAAATCTTCACTCCATTTGATTTACTGTATGGAAAAACAACTATGATACCTAATGAATTTGAACACAAGAATTTTAGGACTATAGTAGACTTGGGGATGGATATCTTTGAGGAACAAAAAGAGAGAATCATGTAGCTGAATGCTTTGGATGAGATGAGGAGAGTAGCCTTGCACCATACCAAAGTAGTGCAAAATAAAAGAATAAAATGGCATGATAAATTCATCAAGGAGAAGAAATTTCAGCCAGGTGACTGGGCACTACTCTATGACTCTAGGTATTAGGACAATGTAGGAAAATTGTGGACAAGGTGGCAAGGACCATATGAGGTTGTTGAAGTCTTTCACAATGGAGTTGTTTAGCTTACTACCATTGACCCTGTTAGATTCAAGTTTCTTGTCAGTGGTCATCGCCTCAGATTATATCACAAGCCAGCTTCCAAAGAAGAGTTCCTACAACAATTCATTCAACATACAACAGTCAAGCTTCCTGCAACCAAAGGAAGTGGACCTAGTGTCCCTCCTTCTAGCTAATTAAGGTACGTACTTGTCATAATCAATACTTCCAATTTTGTAGAAGTCCATTTCTTCACCCATCCCCCCATTCACCCATCCATCACCACCTTTCTTTCTCTCCCATCAATTCATTCCACCTCACCTCACTCCACTTCATTTTCATTAATTGCTTGATTTATTCCCTAAAAAGGTGAACAATACTTTCTCCACAATATTTGCAACAAATCCTCCACACATTCAGGTATGTGCACATTAATTCCTTCATCTTAATTATCTTTTAAGTGCATTCATTTAATCATTATACGTTAATATGGATGTTCACATAGCATGTCATTATTTCCTGTCAAATCACCACTCTAATCTTGCATGTGAGGACACATGCTAAAATTTAGTTTGGGGGGAAGGAAAAAGATGTGAATATATTACCCACATGTCATTACATGCTAGGCTATGTTAGAAAATTTAAAATGAGTCGATTTGAAATCTAAGTGAGAGGACGGCTCACATGTGTGAAGTGACACTAACTGCAGTCGCCATTTCTTCCCATCATAAATTTCCTTTATCATTCCTTCCTTGCCATTATTGACCCTATCATAATCTTGAGTTGCAAGAAAAAAGGTAAAACAAAAAGGGAAAATTCAGTCGATATTGGTGTTGAAAATTTAGTAAGTGTTGCAAGAAGGTGTTTAGCTTTCAGACAAGAATTATAGGAAGGAAATGTTTTAGAGTGGTAGTTTGATTGCAGACAATGGGAGGAGGGCTAATTCAAAATGAGCCCTTGGTTCATGATTTTTTATTGCAGGATGCACAATGCCAAGCCAAATTTAGAAACTATGGATGGTTAGACTACTATTTGAAGCTATATGGCTTTGATAAAAGCATTGCACTAGAATTCACCCAGAAATTTTTTGAAGGAAAAGCCACAGTAAAAGGGATGGAGGTCATGGAAACTGAGGAAAGAATTGCAGGAGTTATAGGGTTACCTACTGACGGTGAGCATTACCCTACTTCTAGAGATGCTAGCTCAGCCAGGGTTGAATTTATAGAACATGGTGACCCTCCAATCATTGTGGAAAAATAAGGTGTAAAAAGAACCTCTCTACCTAAGCCATGGAAGTAGGTAGTTTTCTACATTATAAGATACATCACCTATGAAGGTCGCCTATCGAACCTAGATTCCATGCACTTTAAAATTTTGAATCACATGAGGCACAGGAGGAGGATGAATGTGTCAAACATGCTATACAACCTTCTCTCAATCATGAAATTCAAGACTCAAAAAGGTAAGGAAAATTCTATTTCCCACCATTGCTTGATTAAATTGTTGGTTGACAAAATCTCTACATGATGTGTCTAGAATGACCTGGGAAGAATTCATAAATGTTGATCAATTTAGACCTGAGCATTTGCAACGTAGGGTTTTACCTTAACCTCATAGGTCTAACAAGAGATTAAGCATGGTTGAAGCTACCCCTGGTGCATCAACCTCTAACGCAAGCTCTAGTGTGAACCCTCCTACAATAGAAGAAACCATAGACATTAGTTATTCTAAAAAAAAGTATTCAGAAAAAGAAAGTTCCTCATCAGATTTTGATGGTGATAATGTTCCCCTTGAAACCCTAATGAGAACTAGGGCATAGAAGAAGGAGGTAGAAACAAGAAAAGTAAAAGCTAAAATATAGCTCGTAGGAAGAGCACTGCCAAGTTCTAAGAAGAGAAAGGTTGATACTGTTCATCCTATAGCCAAAGAAAAATGTAAGAGCCCTCCCAAAAAATCAAGACCAGTCAGGCCAGCTTTTGGTATGCCTCCGCAGGAAAGCCTTGAGCTTGGAGAGACATCGTGTGAGGAAACAAAAGCTCCAATGGAGCAGGAGAATGTTGAAGAAGAAGACATATTTGAAAGAGAAACAAAAATAACACTAGCCAATCTTGTTGATATTATAGAAGAGTTTGAAGAAAATTAGGAGTTACTAGAGAAAGACCAAGAACAAGAGCAAGATTTCCTACAACCATAGCAAGAATAAGAACAAGAGGCCTTGCAACAAGATGTGGGAGAAGAAACAATACCCTTGCATCCAAAGACAACTGGACAGCCTCAATCCATGCAGTTAGTACTCTATGGGGAGCAACCATCGACAAAAATACTAGTAGAAATTCATCACCCTCCTAATTTTATAGTACATGCAGCAATTTTGAATTTATGGAAAGAAATAAAAAGGAGGGAGGAAGAATGGAAAGAGGAGAAACAAAGGCTGAAGAAAGAAATTTAGAAGAGAGATGAAGTCATTGAAGAAAAGAGTGAGGAAATTGCTACTCTAAAGTAGAAAGAGGACAATATTGTGACCTTGGTACCACATATTTTGGAATGTAGAACCCCTCCAAGGGTCTATGCTCTGCACCTTAAAGATAAATATCTCTCTTTTAAGTTGTCAAAGATTGTCTCAGGTTTGAATCCTTCTATTGAAACTCCTACTGAATTTTTCAATGCTTATTAGATTGTCTCCCCTAAAATGAAGAATTTGTTATGTGAGTTTTATTTGCATAATTATGTTGTGACCCAAGACCAAGATTGGAATC
Source organism: Sequoia sempervirens (assembly GCA_007258455.2). Classification (NCBI taxonomy): domain Eukaryota; kingdom Viridiplantae; phylum Streptophyta; class Pinopsida; order Cupressales; family Cupressaceae; genus Sequoia; species Sequoia sempervirens. Next base: position 25,116 of record VDFB02337982.1, read on the forward strand.
TATTGTATGTTGGAGATATCCAATTAACAACATTCATGTCTTGGGTGAAAAATGAGATAAGTTGGGGAAAACAATATATTTCTTATAGGAAGATGGAATCCAACATCCCCTTGGCCATTAGGGTTGAATCAAGGAACCCAAGGGACATTTACAAGGAATGGCATGGGATGCTTTTCAGACCTAGCTATGGCAACAAGATTATGCCTTGGATTGAAGTAGTTTACAATGAGTATGAGGTAAAGGAAACAACAAAAGAGGAAACTATGAGAGGATACCTATCTCTAAGATGGAATAGCCTAACTGATGAGCTAAAACAAGTTGAACCACATTCATCCAAAACAATGTTGTAGCACTAAAAAGGATTGATAGGTATATATAGATTGGGAGAACAAAGTGGCGATTTTGGCTTCCACTTACTTTTTAGCCACCTATCCTCATGTGGCCCTTGCCAAACTTCAGGTTCTACCACTATGACATTGTTGCAGAGAGACAAAGATGGAGCAGATTTGACAAACTAGGAGGATTATATTGGGACCCTGATTCACACATAGCCAACACTGATGTGGGACAACTATCAGTTGCCAATTTTAGAGCATTAACCAAGTAGAAGAACAACCCTGAACCCTTGCTAGAGGACCAACAAAACCTTAGGTTGGGGGGAGTGATGAGTCTAGTTTTTGGTCCAATTTTGGGTAGAACTTATGGTTTATTTGTTGAAAGTTGTCATGGACTTTGATGTTAAATGTTGATATTTTCATAATGTTTCCCTCAAACCATAGACAATGGTCTTAATCTTTTTTCTACAAATATTTAATGATATTGGAATGTTATATGGACCATCTATATTAATTTTGCATGTGGTTAATTAATTTCCTTTAAGCTGATTATAGATATGCAATTATTATGCGTACTAACATTGCCATGCAAATACAATTTGAGGATGCCAAATTGAAAAAGAAACCACTAGCTAGTCATGCATCATAATGTTCAACAGGGGAATCATTCAAAGGTCAACTGGAGGACAACAATAGAAGATTCCCCATACAAATCGAATGTAACTACATTGTATTGGTCTTTAATGATGTTGAGAAAATATGGGCGTTACTGCAATGTTGAATCTACATTTGGACATGCATGCTTGACTAGATTCCCTGCATGCATAAACCGCCTTTCCACCTTTCTATGTTTTTCCTAAATGACATCCTCTTAGTTAGTGGGAGTTGACCACCTTGCTTAGTTCGTAGCATAAATAAGTATCAGATCCCCCTTCTCTTAAGGTTGTGCGATCTGATGATGTACTAGCATTCTTCATTTTCAATACAATTATGCTAATCTTTTGTATTCACATTTTTCAATGAAGATGAGGTTCTAAGTTTGAGCATTTGAGTATATATTAGTGGTGCAAAATCACCTAAGGAACAACAGGCAGTTTCATTAGGCAATTAGGAAATTTAGAATGAAATTTTTTTTTTCTTATCATGAAGGTCATGTTGACCATTGAGTTGAGGAGATAGCTTAGAGGTGTGTTTGATCTCTAGGATAGAAGTTGTGAAAGGATGGATGAGTTTAGAAACTCATCTTACTTAGTTTTCTAAAAATTGGCAAAAGTTGAAAAACACAGTGTATTTTACAACTCTTGCCATTAGGTCATTAATATGTCTGACCAAGGGAGATAACTGATTGAGGAACCATATTTAAGGTGGGACTTGACCTGAAAACAAGGTTGGAAGCATTCGAGTTTGTATTTTGGTTCTGAAATCAAGAAAGCAGTGATATTTTGGTGTGCATTTCCTGTTTTGTTTTTGCTTGAATTAGTACATTAATGGATTGATCATGGCATTTTGAATAGAGTAGGATGTAGTTAAATTTTCTTTCAAGCATTCTTTGGAACAATAGATAGTTAGGTTATTCATTTCAAGTTATCTTGTAATTACTTTGTTCTTTCTTTAGTGGTTGTTCTGACTGGCAGACTGGAAAAAAATGGGGTTTTAGCTCACATTTCCTCTATACCTTAGTGTACGGGCTTGTGGGGATGTGGCTACACTCCATGTATGTAAATAGGTTAGGGTTAGGAGTCTGTAGGAGTCAAGGAATCATGGAGAAAGTCTTCTCCTAGGCGAGCTTGACAGTGCCCGGCTAGGAAAGACAGGTAGTGCAAAGCACTTGGTTTGTAGGGTTGACCATTCCTTGACAAATCAAGGTGTGGAGAGACAGATAGATTCCTTGAAAAGACTTTCCATGAAGGAGGAGGCTTAATTTTTTCATTTGGTGGTTGAATAAACTAACAGTTTGTTGTGTGGTCAGGAAATGGCTTCAAAAAGGCCTAAATTGCTAAATGGAGGGTTATGGCTGTGTATGAACGGATGAGGGTTAAGACTCCAAAAATATTTGAGAGGCAGGCATAGGCTCTAAGAATCTCAAGGAAACATTGGTGGTGTTTTGGAGAACTTAGAAGAACAGACCTAATATCTCAAAGATGGAGACCTAATTGGGGCTCAAGGGCTAGTAGCCTTTTTAACCCTAGATGAGGATTTGGTGAAAGTGATGGAAAGGTGGAGTTTGGTGAACCTTCAAGAACCCTAGGACAATGGTTTGAATCTATTGAAGACTTCTCTACACCTCTGCAAGATCTAATTGAGAGTTGAGGTATTGTTAGTCTTTAGGGTAGGTTAAAGGCTAAGGAAGAGTTAGAGTTATGCACCAAGTTTGACTTGGTTGGTTGAATAGTGTTGATAGTGGGGTTGGCCAGGAGAACTAGGGGTACCTGAACATGAGAAGGGACCTATAGGTTAAGGTGGTGAAGCAAAACACCTTGGAAGTCTTCTAACAAGACACAGAGCATGAAACTGTGAAAGTTTCATCCAACCCCTCCCTATCAGATTGGTATCAGAGCAAGTTAAAGATTTGGGATTGACTATTGTATGTCTGAGACTAAGTCTAGTGGTTCTACCGTCATGGTGACAAATGCAGAATTGGCCAAGATGGTTGAAGGGCAAGAGGAAGACAATAGGCTATTGAAGGAGAGAATAGACCAACTTGAGCAAGCATTGAATGATGTGTAGTTTGAAAGAAGAATACCTAAGAAAGAAGAGGTTGCAGAGGAAGATAAGATCCCTGAACCTAGCCCTATTTTGAAAGAAGAGCCTTCCTTGAAGGCATTGAAGGCTTTGAGTGGAAAATCACTTGAAGGCATACCACTATTTAGTGGAAAAATGGAAGCTGATCTAGTCATGGATTGGATAGAGGGAATGGAAAACCATTTTGAATGTGATGGGGTCATTGAAGCACAGAAGGTAAAGGTGGCCAAATCAAGATTGAGAGGTTTTTCCTTGACATGGTGGAAGTTCATTCAGGTAGAGAGGGAAAAGGAAGGAAAGAATCCTATTTCAACATGGAAAGGTATGGTTGCAAAAGTGAGAGAAGCATACATTCCAGAAGACTATGAAATACAGTTGCATAAGAAGAGGCAGAGCTTGAGGCAAAGAGACCAAGATGTGAACACTTACACTGAGGAGTTCCAAAAACATTGCATGAGGTCTAATGTTGCAAAAGATGAAAGTCTCAAGGTGGCTAGGTATCTTAACAGCTTGAAGTAGAACATCCAAGAGGAGATGACTCTTCTAAGTCCAAAGACAGTACACCAATGTTACCAATTAGCTATTAAGATTGAGGAAAGAAGCAAGATGAAACAAGAACAGGCCTCTAAGAGTAGAGGTAAAGGCAGAGATCAAAGAGGACATAGAGGTGGATACCAAGGTAGAGGGGCTGAACAAAGAAATCAGGGAGAGTCTAAACTCACAGAGCATGGAAGTGAGACACCTTCTAGAGGAGGGTATAATAGAGGTAGAGGACCTCAAGGAGGTTCAAATAGAGGAAGAGGAGCAGGCAAAAGTAACTCATATTTTGCCACTATGAAGTGTTATAATTGTGGACAAATAGGTCATCCATCCTATAGGTGCCCAGAGAAAGCATCTTCATCAAATACTAAGAAGAGAGTGGCATATGCACAAGAGGACACCATGAGTTTCAAGTCAACAAAGGTTAGTCACATTGAGTCAGAAATGGGGAGAACCTAATGTTTAACATGGTTCTAATCAGACAACTAGTCAAAGAAGAGCCAAAGCAAAGGAGAGCCTTATTCAGGGCAAGATGCGAAATATTGGGAAAAGTATGCAAGGTTATTGTGGATTCAGGTTCAACTAATAACATCATCTCTGAGGAGGTAGTAAGGAAGTTGAAATTAGAGAAATTACCCCACACCAATCCCTACAAGGTGACATGGTTGAACAAAGGACAAAGTGTTCTTGTCAATGAGCAGACAATGGTGGAGTTCTCCATTGGAGCATACAAGGATAAGTTGATTTGTGATGTGTTACCCATGGATGGATGCCATCTTCTATTGGGAAGATAATGGCAGTATGACAAAGGTGCCATCTATGATGGAAAATCCAATACTATCTCATTCAAGAAGGATGGAAATACATTCCAGTTGCAGTCACTGTCAGATGAGGAAGAAGGATAGTCAAAGACCCCTAGTGTCTTATTGAATAGTGGAAAAGAGTTCATTAACAACCTACATCAAGGAGGTGAAGGATATGTGGTCATGATGCAATCCAAAGAGGAAGATAAGACTGAGAAAATAGTCATACCAGAATGATAGAGCAGGGTTGGCTGACACAATCACTGTCCCATGCTCTGGGTCACTCCTTGGAAAACCCCTTTGGTGTTGCTCTCCACCTTCTTAACCTATAGGTCCTAAAGCTTGTTAGGCACCCCTAGTTCTCCTGGCCAACCTTACTATCATCTACATACAACTAACCAAGTCAATCTTGGTGCTTACTCCTCCATTGTCTCCCTAGCCCTTAATCTTCCTAAAGGCCTACTTATTCTCTAAACCTCACTAACTTGTTGCAGGGGGCGTGTGGTATCTTCTTAGGCTTCAAAACCATTCCACTGTGGCACTTGATCAAACACCAAGCTTCATTTCTTCATTGCCACCACCAAACCCTATCCTAGGGTTTAAGAAGGGCTACTAGCCCTTGAGCCCCTATTAGGCCTCTTAACCCGAGAGAATAGGCTAAAACTCCTTTCTGCTTGATGAACACCACAAACTTACAAAAAGGACCCTGGCTCAGTTTCCTAGGTCTCCAAGGTTTTTGGGGTTTTGGGCCTTCTTTCAGTCACCAAATGGACTGGTGAAGACCCCTGATTCTTTACAAGCCTTTGTAAGGCCTCCTTCAACTTCCACACACCCTGAGTTGCTAGAAGGTGAACACCCCTATAATGTTAGTGACTGTTTTGCACTGTCTTTCCTAACCAGGCATAGCCAGCTTGCCTAGAAATAGACCTTTTGAATACTTCTTGGACCTCTACAGACCCCTACTCCTAATATATGTATAGTCATGGAGTTTAGATTCATTCCCAACAAGCTCGTACTCAAAGTATACTGGCAATGCAAGCTAAAACCCCATTGTTTTCCACTTTACAAGTTAAAACTGCAAATGAAGGAAGAACACAATATTTACAAGAACCCTTGAAAACGAATAACTAGTTATCTACTATTCCAAAAAATGCTTCAAATAAAATCACACTACATTCTAAACCTTCCAAGATCCTTGATCAATTCATTATTTTGCTGAATCAGAAACAAGAACAAGAAATAGAAATTGCACACTAAAATTGTCCCTGTTCTCTTGATCACAAGCTAATTACAACTTCAACTTTCATTCCAACCTCACTTCCAACTCAAGGTTCACCTTTTAAAGGCTTCCAAGGTAGTTAACAATCCTAGGTCAGCCTTCTAATGAGCAAACAACAAGAGTTGAAAAACCAGCTGTGTTTTCCAACTTTTCCCAAACATTACCAACCTAGACCAAATGAGAACTACTCTCAACTATCCTTTTCACTTCTCACTACATTGATCACAATAGATCGAGTTTTATTCAAAATCCATAAATGCTAAGAAAATGGTCCACATGACCTTCACAAAAACATACACAAACAAAAATTAACCTAGATTATTTCCTAGGGGTGTTTTGTAGGTGTTCCTGCACCATTCTCCCCCTCTCAGCTCAAACACTAAGGTAAGGAAGGAGAGACCAGGGACAATTCAATACCAAACTTCTTGAACTGATCCTCTTGTACCCATGTAGCTTCTGAGTCATGCTTGTTCTTCCACTTGATAAGGTGCTCCATGTACACCTTGTTTCTTGTAGACTTTTGTACTCTTGACTCCAAGATCTTCTCTACCTGAGGCTTATCTTGACTAGGTAAGGATATGTTGCTGATGTCCCTAAATATTTCCTTACTGTCCTGATCCAAATCCTTGTTTTTTCCCTTATACTTGATTAGATTAGCTACATTGAACACTGGTGAGAGTCCTAGATCAGTAGGTAACTCCACCTTGTATGCATTTTGCCCATACTTGGCCAATATCTTGCATGGACCCACTCTCTTCATCTACAACTTGGTTGACATTCCCTTCTGTAACCTTTATTTTTTAAGGTGGACCATAACATAGTCCCCTACTTGAAATTGCACATCCTTCCTTGTTAAATCTGCCTTCTCCTTCAACTTTTGTGTAGCATCAGTGACTGTCCTCTTGACCTGTTCCTAAATCTCCTTCATGGTCTGACTGAAGTCTTTTGCATGTCCACTTCTTTATTCCAAAGTTCCAAGATCTCTGAGCTCACATATGCCTCTTGGGTGCATCCCATACACAACCTCAAATGGACTCTTCCCTGTTGTCCTGTTTACACTATCATTATAAGCATACTCGGCTTGATCCCATGTATGTCCATATTCTTTAGTTAAGCACCTTAGAAGATTACCTAGCACCCTGTTAACCACCTCTATTTGACCATCAGTCTCAGGATGGTAAGCTGATCCAAATGACATATTTGTACCCAATCTACTCCATAGAGTCCTCCAAAAATGACTCATGAACTTCACATCCCTGTCTGAAACAATGCTCAAAGGTAGTGCATGGATCCTTAATACCTCCTTGAAGAAAAGATGAGCTATGTAACTAGCATCATGAGTAGTCTTGCAAGGGATAAAATGACTCATCTTGCTAAATTTTTCCATTACTACATAAACACTGTCAAAACCAGTTTTGGTCTTAGGAAGGCCTACCACAAAATCCATGCTCACACACTCCAATGGTCTATTTGGAATGGGTAGGGGTTGGTACAAACTAGCATTACTAGCTCCTCCCTTAGCTTTCATACACACAACACATTGTTCCACATATTTTCTAACATCTCTTGCCAACTTAGGCCAATAATAGAATCTTTGCACCAGCTCTAAAGTCTTATTTATGCCAAAATGTCCACTAAGACTACCATTATGCTTTCCTTGAATCAGATTTTCCCTCATTGACCCTCTTCGAACACATAACTGGTTTCCCTTGAACAATAACCCACTTTGCAAAGTATACTCTGAGTGTTGGCTATGGAAATGGTTCTCAAAGTTAGAACATACCTTATAGACCTCTGAAAAGTCTTCATCCTCTCCATATAGATCCTTGAAACTCTCTATGCCAATGCTCTTGATCTGTATCTCTTGGACTGTCAACAATCTCCTGCTTAGTGCATCAACTACTTTGTTTAGTTGTCCCTTCTTGTGCTTGATGGTGAAGTTAAAAGCTTGGATGTATTCCATCCATTTCAAATGCCTATTGCTCAACTTCTCTTGAGTGTTGATAAACTAAGTGCCTGATTGTCAGTAAAGACTACAAACTCCTTGGGTAGAAGATAATGCCTCCATTTCCTAAGTTCCAAGTCATAGGTTGAATACTTCTTTGCTTCATTGAGCTTCTCACTAAAGAAGGCTATAGGCCTGGCCTCTTGACTTAGCACTCCTCCTACTGCCACTCCACTTGCATCACATTCAATAGTGAACAATTTTTCAAAACTAGGTAATAAGAGAATTGGTTGAGTTGCCACCTCTTGTTTCAGTCTTTCAAACCCTTTCTTAGCTTCTTGAGTCCACACAAACTTAGTTTTTATACCTCCCTTGATTGTATCTAAGACTAGTGCACATATACCACTAAAATTCCTTATGAATTTCCTATAAAATTGAGCTAATCCATGAAAACTTCTTACCTCTGTCCCTGTGGTTGGTGTAGGCTAGTTGAGGATAGCTTCCACCTTGCTTGGATCCATCTTCAATGATCCTTTTGACACTACAAAACCCAAATAGACAAGATCCTACTTAAAGAACTCACACTTCTCTAAATTGATTGCCAACTTCTCCTCTTGTAACCTTCTAAGAACCAACTCCACATGTTTTAAATTCCCTTCTATTGTCTTGTTGTATATGAGGATGTCATCAAGGTATACCACCACAAATATCCCTGTAAAGTCCTTGAGTACTTCATTCATGAGCCTCATGAATGTGCTAGGGGCATTAGAGAGACCAAATGGCATAACTCTCCACTCATATAACCCATCATTTGTCTTAAAAGTTGTCTTCCACTCATCACCATCCTTAATTTTGATCTGATGGTATCCACTTTTGAGATCCAACTTTGTGAAGTACTAAGCTCCTCCAAGACAATCCATTAAGTCTTCAATCCTAGTGATAGGGAATCTATATCTGATTGTGATTCTATTTATTGCTCTAGAATCAGTACATAACCTCCACTTACCTCCTTTCTTGGTTGCTAAAACCACTGGTACTATACATGGGCTAATGCTCTTTTGAATCAATCCTTGATCCAATAATTCTTGCACTTGTCTAGCCACCTCTAGATTCTGATCTACTGTAAGTTTGTATGCTACTTTGTTAGGCAATGAGGCTCCAGGTATGAAGTCAATTTGATGACTTATGGCTCTCTTTGGTGGTAAAGTTTCAGGTGTACCATCACTAACTATGCTCTTGTACTTTTCAAGTAACATTTCGACTGCTTTTGGTAAGAATGTCTTTTCAGCCTTGTCCTCTTCGTTAGGTTGTAACACAATCACATATCCTTCACTCCCTTGATGTAGTTTGTTAAGGAACTCTTTGCCACTACTCAACATGATGTTTGGGGTCTTTGACTGTCCTTCTTCTTCTTCTGTCAGTGACTGCAACTTAAAAGTCTTCCTATCCTTCTTGAATGAGATGGTGTTCTCTTTCACATCATATATGACACTCCTATCATACTACCATGGTCTGCCCAAGAGTAGATGGCATGCATCCATGGGTAAAACATCACAAACCAACTTGTCTTTATATCCTCCAATGGAAAACTCCACCGTTACTTGTTCATTCACTAAAACACTCTGCCCTTTGTTGAGCCATGTTACCTTGTAAGGGTTAGTATGGGGTGTCTTCTCCAATTTTAGTTTCATTACTGCCTCCTCTGAGATTATATTGTCTGTTGAACCTGAATCAACTATGACCTTGCATAATTTCCCAAGTATCTTGAACCTTACTCTAAACAGATCCCTTCTTTGTTTCAGTTCTTCTTTGACCGGTTGTCTGATCAAAACTCTATTGAACATCAGATTCTCTCCTACCTCAGATTCAATATGACTGATCTTAATTGACTTAGGACTCATAGTGTCCTCTTGTGCATAAGCCACTCTCTTCTCATTGCTAGATGAGGATGCTTTCTCCGGGCACCTATAAGCAAGATGACCTATTTGATTACAATGATAACACTTCATGTTTGCAAAATAAGAATTGCTCCTACCTGCTCCTCTTCCTCTATTTGAACCTCCTTGAGGTCCTCTACCCCTGTTGTATCCTCCTCTTGAAGATGTTTCACCCCGATGCTCTGTGAGTTTAGAATCTCCTTGGTTTCTTTGGTCCTTGCCTCTACCTTGGTAGCCACCATGTTGTCCTCTTTGATCTCTTTGATCTCTACCTTTGCCTTTGCCCTTAGAAGCCTGATCTTGCTTCCTCTTGTTCCTTTCCTCAATCTATTTGGCCAACTGATAGCATTGGTGTACTGTTTTAGGACTTAGAAGAGCCATCTCCTCTTGAATGTTCCACCATTAAGATACCTAGCCACCTTAAGACTCTCATCATCTGTCACATTAGACCTCATACAAAGTTTTTGAAACTCTTCTATGTAGGTATTCACATCTTGGTCCTTTTGCCTCAAACTCTATCTTTTCTTGTGTAACTGAATCTCATAGTCATCTGGCATGTATGCTTCTTTTACTTTGGCAACCATTCCTTTCCAAGTTGAAATAGGTTGCTTACCTTCTTTTTCCCTCTCTGTCTAAATGAATTTCCACCATGTCAAGGTAGATCCTCTCAATCTTGACTTAGCCACCTTTACCTTTTGTGCTTCAGTGACTCCATCACATTCAAAATGGTTTTCCATTCCCTCTATCCAATCCATGACCAAATATGGTTCCATTTTTCCACTAAACAATGGTATGCCCTCAAGTCCTTTTCCACTCAACACCTTTAATTCTTTCAAGAAAGGTTCTTCCTCCAAAACTAGGTCACGTTCAGGGATCTTGTCTTCCTCTACAACCTCTTCTTCCTTTGGTACCTTTCCTTCCAACTTCACATTGTTCAATGCTTTCTCAAGTTGCTCTATTCTTTCTTTCAAAAACTTCTTGTCTTCCTCTTGCTCTTCAACCATCTTGGCTAATTGTGCATTTGTCACCATGATGGGAGAATCACTAGACTTAACCTCTGACATATATGATGCTTCCCAAATCTTTAACTTGCTCTGATACCAATCTGATAGAGTAGCGTTGGCTGAGACAATCACTGTCCCATGCTCTGGGTCACTCCTTGGCAAACCCCTTTAGTGTTTCTCTCCACCTTCTTAACCCATAGGTCCTAAAGCTTGTTAGGCACCCTTGGTTCTCTTGGACAACCCTACTATCATCTACATACAACTAACCAAGTCAATCTTGGTGCTTACTCCTCCATTGTCTCCCTAGCCCTTAATCTTCCTAAAGGCCTGCTTATTCTCTAAACCTCACTAACTTGTTGTAGAGGGCATGTGGTATCTTCTTAGGCTTCAAAACCATTCCACTATGGTCCTTGATCAAACACCAAGCTTCATTTCTTCATCGCCACCACCAAACCCTATCCTAGGGTTTAAGAAGGGCTACTAGCCCTTGAGCCCCTATTAGGCCTCTTAACCTAAGAGAATAGGCTAAAACTCCTTTCTACTTGATGAACACCACAAACTTACAAAAAGGACCCTGGATCAGTTTCCTAGCTCTCCAAAGTTTTTAGGGTTTTGGGCCTTCACAGGTTGTACATAGGGGTAACCCTGATTTTGAGATATTTAGGGCTTTTTAAGCCACTTCTTGTGCACATAGTGAACAATCTGCTTCTTTCAGCCACCAAATGGACTGGTGAAGACCCATGATTCTTGCCAATCCTTTGTAATTCCTCCTTCAACTTCCACACACCCTGAGTTGCCAGAAGGTGAACACCTTTGCAATGTTAGTGACTGTTTTGCACTGTCTTTCCTAACCGGGCATAGCCAGCTTGCCTAGGAATAGACCTTTTGCATACTTCTTGGACCTCTACAGACCCCTACTCCTAATATATGTACAGTCATGGAGTTTAGCTTCATTCCCAACAGGTCCATACTCAAAGTACAGTCGCAATGCAAGCTAAAACCCCATTGTTTTCAACTTTATGAGTCAAAACTACAAATGAAGGAAGAACACAGTATCTACAAGAACCCTTGAAAAGAAATAACTAGTTAGCTACTATTCCAAACAATGCTTCAAATAAAATCAAACTACATGCTAAACCTTCCAAGATCCTTGATCAATTCATTATTTTGCTGAATCGGAAATAAGAACAAGAAATAGAAATTGCACACTAAAATTGTCCCTGTTCTCTTGATCAAAGCTAATTACAACTTCAACTTTCATTCCAGCCTCACTTCCAACTCGAGGTTCACCTTTTAAAGGCCTCCAAGGTAGTTAACAATCCTAGGTCAGCCTTCTAATGAGCAAACAACAAGAGTTGAAAAACCCTCTGTGTTTTCCAACTTTTCCCAAATGTTGCCAACCTAGACCAAATGAGAAACTACTCTCAACTATCCTTTTCACTTCTCATTACACTGATCACAATAGATCAATTTTTATTTAAAATCCATAAATGCTAAGAAAATGATCCACATGATCTTCACAAAAACATACCCAAACAAAAATCAACCTAGACTATTTCCTAGGGGTGTTTCCTAGGTGCTCTTGCACAACAGAAGCAGTCCAAAAGTTACTTGAGAGGTACAAGGACATAGTTAGTGATGGGACACCAGTAACTTTACCTCCAAAGAGAGCTATTAGTCATCAAATTGACTTCATACTAGGGCCTTCATTACCAAAAAAAATAGCTTATAAGCTTACACCAGATCAAAACCTAGAAGTTGCTAGACAAGTGTAGGAGTTGTTAGACCAAGGATTGATTAGGAAGAGCATCAGCCCATGTGCAGTACCAGTGGTCTTAGCATCCAAGAAAGGTGGTAAGTGGAGATTATGCACTGATTCTAGGGAAATAAATAGAATCACAATTAGGTATAGGTTCCCTATTCCTAGAATTGAGGACTTGATGGATTGTCTTAGAGGAGCTCAGTACTTCACCAAGTTAAATCTCAAGAGTGGATACCATCATATCAGAATCAAGGATGGATATGAGTGGAAAACAACCTTTAAGACAAATGATGGGTTGTATGAGTGGAGAGTGATGCCATTTGGCCTCTGTAATGCCCCTAGTACATTCATGAGGCTCATGAATGAAGTGCTTAAAGACTTTATAGGGATATTTGTGATGGTATACCTTGATGATATACTCATTTTTAGTAAGACAGTAGAAGAACACCTAAAGCATGTGGAGTTGGTTCTTAGAAAATTGCAAGAAGAGAAGTTAGCCATCAACCTAGAGAAATGTGAGTTCTTCAAACAAGAGCTTGTGTATTTGGGGTTTGTAGTATCCCAAGGAACATTGAAAATGGACCCAAGCAAGGTGGAAGCTATACTAAACTGGCCTACACCAACCACAAGGACAGAGGTAAGAAGTTTTCATGGATTGGCTCAGTTTTATAGGAAGTTTATAAGAAACTTTAGTGGCATATGTGCACTAGTCCTGGATACAATCAAGGGTGGCTTAAAGACTAAGTTTATGTGGACTCAAGAAGCTAAGAAAGGTTTTGAGAAACTGAAACAAGAAGTGGCAACTCAACCTATTCTTTTAGTACCTAGTTTTGACAAGTTGTTTACTGTGGAATGTTTTACTAGTGGAGTTGCAGTAGGAGGAGTACTCAGCCAAGAAGGCAGGCCTGTGGCTTCCTTTAGTGAAAAGATCAATGAAGCTAAGACAAAGTACTCTACCTATGACCTAGAACTGTATGATTTAGTGTAGTCACTTAGGAAGTGGAGGCATTATCTCCTACCCAAAGAGTTTGTCGTCTTTACTAACAATCAGGAACTTAGCTATATCAACACTCAGGAGAAATTGAGCAATAGACACTTGAAATGGATGGAGTATCCTCAAGCTTTCACTTTTACCATCAAGCACAAGAAGGGATAAATGAACAAGGTGGCAGATGCACTAAGTAGGAGATTGTTGGCAGTGCAATAGATATAGTTAAAGATCATTGGAATAAACAATTTCAAGGATCTCTATGGAGAAGATAAAGACTTCTTAGAAGCATATAAGGTATGTTCTGATTTTGGAAATCATTTTCATAGTTAATTCTCGGAGTATACATTACAGAGTGGAATTTTGTTCAAAGGTAACCAATTATGTGTTCCAAAGGTTCTATGAGAGAGAATCTTATCTAAGAAAAACACAATGGCAGTCTTAGTGGTCATTTTGGTATCAACAAGACAATGGAACTAGTGCAGATGTTCTGTTATTGGCCCAAGTTGCCAAGGGATGTCAGAAGGTATGTGGAGTAGTGTGTAGTTTGTATGAAAGCCAAATGGGGAGCTAGTAATGCAAGTTTGTATCAACCTCTACCCATTCCCAATAGACCATGGGAGTGTGTTAGCATGGATTTTTTGGTAGGACTCCCTAAGACTAAGACATGGTTTGATAGTGTCTATGTGGTGGTAGAAAGGTTCAGTAAGATGAGTCACTTTATTTCTTGCAAGACCACACATGATGCTAGCTACATTGCTCACCTTTTCTTCATGGAAATTGTAAGGATCCATGGATTGCCATTGAGCATTTTATCAGATAAGGATGTGAAGTTTATGAGTCATTTGTGGAAAACTCTATGGAGCAAATTAGGTACCAACCTATCTTTTGGATTAGCTTACCATCCTCAGACCGATGGACAAACTGAGGTGGTTAATAGAGTGTTAGGTAACCTTCTCAAATTCCTAACTAAGGAGTATCGACAAACATGGGACATGGTCATATCACAGGCTGAGTATGCATACAATGACAGTGTGAACCAGACTACAGGGAAGAGCCCTTTTGAAATAATGTATGGGATGCACCCAGGAGGTGTGTGTGACCTTAGGGATCTAAGAGCTATGGAGCATAGGAGTGGACATGCAGAGGACTTCACTTAGACCATGAAAGAGATTCAGGAGCAGGTAAAGAAGACAGTCACCGAGGCTACACAAAAGTTGAAGGATAAGGTAGATTTGTCAAGAAAAGATTTGTAATTTGCAGTAGGAGACAATGTCATGGTCCACCTCAACAAGTAAAGGTTGCAGAAGGGATTATCCACCAAGTTACATATGAAAAGAGTGGGACCATGCAAGGTATTAGCCAAATATGGGAAGAATGCCTACAAGGTGGAACTACCTACAGATTTAGGCATCTCTCTAGTGTTCAATGTAGCTGATCTGATCAGATATAAGGGAACAGTGATTGACAGGGATCAGAACAGTAGGGAAATCTTCAAGGATGTAAGCAACATAGCCTTACCTACTCACTACAAGCTTCAGGCAGAAAGGATCTTGGAGTGAAGGGTGAATAAATCTACAAGGCATAAGGTGTACATGGAGCATCTCATCACATGGAAAGACAAGCCAGAGTCTGAAGCTACATGGGTGGATGAAGCTCAGTTTAAGAAGTAGAGAATTGATATGACACTGATCCCTCCTCACATTCCTTAGAGTTTGTGCAGAGAGGGGGAGAATGGTGTAGGAGCACCTAAGGAACAACAAGCAGTTTCATTAGACAATTAGGAAATCTAGAATGAAAATTTTGTTTTCTTATCGTGATGGTCATGTTGACCATTGAGTTGAGGAGATAGCTTAGAGGTGTGTTTGATCTCTAGGATAGAAGTTGTGAAAGGAAGGATGAGTTTAGAAACTCATCTTAGTTTTCTAAAAATTGGCAAAAGTTGAAAAACACAGTGCATTTTACAACTCTTGCCATTAGGTCATTGATATGCCCAACAAAGGGAGATAACTGATTCAGGAACCATATTTAAGGTGGGCCTCGACCTGAAAACAAGGTTGGAAGAATTTGAGTTTGTATTTTGGTTTTGAAATCAGGAAAGCAGTGATATTTTGGTGTGCATTTCCTGTTTTGTTTTTGCTTGAATTAGTACGTTAATGGATTGATCATGGCATTTTGAATAGAGTAGGATGTAGTGAAATTTTCTTTCAAGCATTCTTTAGAACAGTAGATAGTTAGGTTATTCATTTCAAATTATCTTGTAATTACTTTTTTCTTTCTTTAGTGGTTGTTCTGACTGGAAAACTGGAAAAAAAATGGGGTTTTAGCTCACATTTCCCTTGTACCTTAGTGTACAGGCTTGTGGGGATGTGGCTAGGCTCCATTTCTATAAATAGGTTAGGGTTAGGAGTTTGTAGGAGTCAAGGAATCATGGAGAAAGTCTTCTCCTAGGTGAGCTTGATAGTGCCCGGCTAGGAAAGACAAGTAGTGCAAAGCACTTGGTGTAGACACACAAAATTAGCATTATGCATAGTCATCTGCTCATTGAATAAATCAAACGTAGCAAATCCATTCACTAGGAAAATCAGGTCTTTAGTCCTAAGGTTATTCATTAAATAAATCAAACATCATTCCTTCAATTAAATAAATCAAACATTTATTTAATTAAATCCAATCTATATTTCATCATTTTCTAATTTAAATAAATCAAATATTTAAATCATGAAAGTCAAACTAACCTAATCATCATTAATTTAATCTAACCATGTTTAAATGCTAATCTCATCGCACTTGCATTCTATAGATTATGCCACTTACACAAATAAATCCATTTATTGATTTATTTATATCACCATTTTCACTCAATATGGCCCTCAAGTTTGAAAATCATGACAAGTTGATTTGTCCCTCCAACATTGCATTTATTGCTCTTTTTCTTGTCCCCCTCTCTAAATTTATTGCCAAATTTGAACTCAAATTCTCCCTCTCATGGGCACACTTCCCAAATCTTGCACATGCATCAACCATCACCACTTGACAAGTGTCTTCCTCTCATTTGTCCAATCTTAGTCCCACATTTGTCCATTTTCAACACTCTTAGCATTTGAAAATCTATAAAATAGAGGCTTCATCTCTTAGCAAATCCTCCACCATCTTTATGGAAAGTCATTCTCTTCATTTGAGAATTGATTTTGTCCACTCCACCATCTTTATGCAAAGTCATTCTCTTCATTTGAGAATTGATTTTGTCCACTCCACAATCTTTATGCAAAGTCATTCTCTTCACATGGAGAACTGATTTTGTCCATTGCATCCTCATCACCAAGCTTATCACGAATTGGGAAAGGGCTTCTTTCCACATCAAAGAAGCACCAATCCACTATGGGATAGATATGTATCTTGTTTCTTTCATGCTTTCAATTTAGTTTGATTTGCTATCATGTTTAGGAAGCATTTTGCATTTTTTCATAGGAGTATTTTGATGAATTTGTAAGTCATTAATCCATGCTTGAGGTTTAGTGTTTGCAGATTTTAAAAGGTACTCACATATGGCACTAGAAGGAGGGTTTGATGTGTTTTGACTAAGGTGGATTGAGTGTGTGTAGCGTTTGGTATTTGTACTCCCATTTTACATGTTGTTTTCTTCTTACATTTACACCTCACATTTATTTAAAAGTTTTATATCTGCCTTTTAATAATTTGACTTTATGCATATTCTCTGTTGTGTTTAAATCTGAGAGCTATCTTGTCTGCAGCCCACTCTCCATTACCTTCTGCATTAGTCAACAAAACAATATGTTAGCTATAAATGTGAGTTTAGAAACTATTCATGCATTAGTTTGTGACCTGAACCATACATTGCATTAATTGGAGGACGCTGTCAAAGATCCAACTATCATTACATTCCATGAGATAACATTTTAGAAGACCATTTTGTTCCAATAGATCACATGCACTTCCATTATTTATTAATGGTTCTAGCTATTCGCGTTTGGTGAGCCATATTTGTTTGCATTCTAATGAACCAAATATGATAAATAGTAATCACTCCTTTGGTTATTATAAAATACTTGCATGAAAATTTCTTGTGCCCTACTTTCTTTTGCACAAGTCTTTTGGATATTCACTTACCAGTTGCATGTAGATTGAACTTTTAGTTTGAAGGGCGCAACTATTCTTGTTTATGTTGGTTTTTTTTTACTTACTAATGGCATTCACTTAAAAGTTGCTTAATATCTCTTTTAAACATTCTGTTAGACATTACATGCCACAAACATTTCTTTTTGTCAGACATTACACGTCATAGACATCTCTTTTAAGCATTATGTCAAACATTATATGCGTCCTCTTTGTGTTTCCAGTCAAATCCTACATGATTTTTGCTAAGGGGTGTCTATGATCTAGATTATATCTGCTCTCTGTAGTTATTGGTGATTATTCTGTGCATTTCGTTGACCATGACTGTTCTCTTGTCCTTTTGAGTAATGTTCATACGCGAGTTCTCTGAAGGTTTTATTAAAGATGGTTGTTGAATGGTATTTTGCGCTATTCCCTTTACCACACTTTTTGAAAGAAAAAAGTTGTTGCTACACTTTATTGCTGATGTGAGTCAATGGCAGTAATGTAGTATTGTTATGAAGTTGATTGTTGAAGTCATACCACTGTTAAAGTTGTGCTTGATGTTTCTGTTGATCATTCATTGTTGAGCCTCATTAAAAAGTATGTTGAAACTACAATAGCCTACCATCAATGTCAAAACCAACCTTGGGGAGCCCACAGAATAAATTTTAACATCCTTGTACATCCACCATCTCTGAATGTGCATAATGAATACATGTAGTTGAAGGGGCACATCTTTTGCACTTGATGAAAGTTCACCAATCAGTTGCATTTTCTGGAAAGTTTAATCGGGTCTATGCATACCCAACTAGTTCTTGCATTTCAAGAGACCACATCTTCTTGGGACATTTGGTCAAAGTGGCTTATGTGCTTGGTACGTGCTTCCACTTTCAAATACATGTCTACCAAAAGGGCGTGTTGATGAATAGATGTGATTCGGTCAGTATTGAGAAATGCAAAAAGAAGTATACCTTATATCTGTTGTTGAGTGCTACCCCTACTTTTGGGATTATCACTGACAACAAATCTAAGGCCTTTTGGGATTTTATATTCACGTCTCTTATTGACTAAGCAAACTTCATACAACACATGATTATCTTTCTGTTCTGCAAGCAAATTTAGGCCTTGAGAGGAATTCCCGTACTCTTCATAAGTGTGTATTTTATATACAATCTTGATTGTTTTAACCAATGTTTGTTCTTTTGGTATGGTTCCATCTGCTTCAATAAGATGAAGATCAGCCAATCTGCTTGCAAGAACATTTCTTTATGCAATCAACAAGAAATTGTCTCTTTATAAAGGAATGATATAATTTAATGGTTGCATTGATTTTTTTTTCATAGGAGGAAAATCACAGGCCACATGCCAGTCCTATCATCAAGCCAATATCCTGTGAAACACTTGAAAAACGTTCTCTTTGCTTCCATGTTATTTATTGGTTACACCTGCCAAATGCATTTTCTTAGAAGCTTTTTATTTGTTGTTTGGCGCAGGCAGAGACTGTCAGTCAAGGCTGTGAATTCCGCTTTATTCATTGCATGTTAAAAAATCTTTTGAAAAGCATCATGGGCATAGCTTTTAGCCCGCCAATAGCATTTTTTGTTTGTGCAAATGTTGTATGGCAACAACCTTCATGTCAAACTACGTTGTGTGTCAAACTATGCTGATTTGAAAGTCTGAAAACTTCTTGAATGACATTGTGACCGCTAGTTGTACACATGCCAATTGACTTTAGCCTGAAAGTCTTTTAAATCCATCGGTCACTACCACTGATCACTAGTAGACAATGATGCTATGATTGCTATAGAATAGGTGCAGCAAGTGGTAGGTTCGTCCTGTTGGCTTTCATCATTTCACTACATTAAATGGTGCATCTTCTAGGGGTATTCTAAGATACACCTTGTCACTATAAGGCTTTAAAGTCAAAAGCACGTAGCATCATTACACAAGCCATGTCAAATCCGATTAGGTTAGTCAGTCGCCTCTAGATTCCAAAGACAATATAACAGTGTGAATTTAATATAGAGAGGCCGATCACTTTGAAGTCTTGTCATTTAACACATGAAGTTCATTAATCTCTTATTTTTCATGCTTAAAATGAATTGATGTGTTGCCATGTTTAATCATATGGTTTCTTGGGACTTCGTAAAATTTGATTTATAGCATTTTAACCATTGTTTTCTTTTGTTATTTTCATAGGTACTTTGCATGGAGCGGATAAATCACAAGCAAATTTGAATTGGAAAGTGGGGACTTGAACTTGGAAAAAAGCATTTTTTAATGCTTATTGCAATAACTTGAGACATTCATTTCTTGATCTCATTTTCTATCTTAGGACAACTTGCTTTCAATTTGAATTTAAAATCAATCGTTGTCTCGATTTTTTTCAAAGTTGGGCTAAAATTGAACATTAAAACCTAACTAGACATTGTTTTTTGGGACTAAAATTGAACAAGGCAAATTTCACACTTCGTCTTGGTGCTTTAAAATGAACTAATCATTGCTTTGAGGCTAAAATGAACATGTTTTTTTTGTGTTTTGTAATCTTTTATGCAAAATAATCTCATCTAAAAAGGCATATTCGCTACTCTCGCGCTTCACGGTGATCTTGAGAATCAAAAGCCTTTTTGATGACATTAGGTTGCATAAAAGATTGTCTACACACTTCGATTTGGGTTTAAAAATTGAACATCTTGTGTGAGTGTAAGGGCATTTTCGCGCATATTCTCTTTCTTTGTGCCATCAAAGATTGATCGAGTTACGGATTTTGTCTTTGCTTGCTTTTGTTTATCCTAGAGGGCCTACCAGGAAAAGTACTCAGGGAATGACTCAACCGGTAACACTCTAAAGCCAAGAACTCTTCCAGCCATGATATAAATGTGGATATTGAAGAAATGCCAATATCATACATTCTACCAAGATGGATCTGAAAGGGACTCTTGTCGTATGGGTCAATCTCCAATGCATGAAAGTACTTACTTTTCAGGAACCCATGTGCTGTAAATTCTTCCAAACTTTAATCTATTTGTTGGTGCAAGAACGTCATTCTCGTAGTCACTTCACACTTTTACTTCGGGCTCTTTAGTAGAAATGGAAAACATGCCATGGGAGTTTCTATGGGTGTTGATGCTTGGCTGCCCTGCATAAGTGAGTGTCATCGAGGGGAGCCGCTGGGGTCAAGCATCTAACCATTCGCCAAAGATAAGTGAATGGACTTGTCCAAGTGCGGGGATTCAACAAATATTGTCTTAATACATCCATAGGTTTGTAATTGTTCTTGGTTTGAAAACACGGCGCTTATCGTAGTACCATTGGGAAACCAACATTTAACATCATCATCATCAAAATGTCCCCTTAGTTAGAGCAAATACCTTTATCAAAACCCAAGAACTATTGCTTACCCTTAGGATTATGTCCTTAGAGGTTTCTAAGCAATTGCCTAAGATCTTAATTCTGCTCTTTACAAAGGTCAACAACATTAGCAACCCTTTGTCCCTGATTGCTTGGAGTTAGCAACCCAAGATCTTCAATCTGCAACGCCAAAGAACCTCCACAAGAGAGAGAGAAGCAACAATGGAAGATGCTATTCCACCAAACAAGGACTGCAATATGATACAATATGATCAATGCAATACTATACAATGCTATATGCCATCTATTAACAAATATGCTAGAGATGCCTTGCTTATAAAGGCAAGGATGAGAGATAGGATAAGACAAGATCATGACAAGTGTCTTAATCCTATCACATGAGACAACTAACTCATAACTACCTAGGAAAGTGGAAATTCTAGATAAGACAACTAATACTTATCTAGATATGACAACTAATATCCTAAGTAAACTTAACATGTGAATTAAGTCCCCTAAGTTCCTAGTAAAGGAATAAACTAGGTACAAGACTTATTCACACCAACACCCCCCCTTAAGTGCAACTTAGGGAGGTACAAACCAATGCATAAAGAAAAG
>VDFB02337982.1:51267-72895 GCA_007258455.2 Sequoia sempervirens
TTTTGCTCCGAAGACAATTTTTGCCAAATATAGGCAAATTATATATCAAAAAAATTGGAAACGGCCACCCGGACGCAATGGAAGACTTATTTTTGGCTCAAAGTGCTCTTGTAAAAAGTTGTTCACCAAATCTGAGCTCGAAACCCTTCTTTGCCAAAGCTGCAAATGGTGACGAAATTAAGTGAAACAAAAGCCAGATCTGACTTTTTCGAGCCTCCTGGATGTAATGGGACAGCCTAAAATACTGCCACTATAGACAAAAGCGCTGCAATCACCAGATCTCACCAAAAATGCAAGCATGCAATATAGGATACAAGAACTCAAAAAATGACAATAGAAATTGATAGAAACTCTCTAATAAAGAAATGGAAGGGGCTTGCCAGATTCAAAGCTCTGATACCATGTTGGAGTTAACAACCCAAGATCTTCAATCTGCAACGCCAAAGAACCTCCACAAGAGATAGAGAGAAGCAACAATGGAAGATGCTATTCCACCAAACAAGGATTACAATATGATACAATATGATCAATGCAATACTATACAATGCTATATGCCAAATTATTAAAAAATATGCTAGAGATGCCTTGCTTATAAAGGCAAGGATGAGAGATATGATAAGACAAGATCATGACAAGTGTCTTAATCCTATCACATGAGACAACTAACTCATAACTACCTAGGAAAGTGGAAATTCTAGATAAGACAACTAATACTTATCTAGATATGACAACTAATATCCTAAGTAAACTTAACATGTGAATTAAGTCCCCTAAGTTCCTAGTAAAGGAATAAACTAGGTACAAGACTTATTCACACCAACACTGATTTCTTGGAACTTCCACATAGCACTTTGTGGGACAAAAAGAAGTTGTGACATTGAACATTTAGTTTCAAACCTAATCAAGAAGTGTGTTTGTGGTAAAAAGAAGTCATTAAATCAAAGATAACAAATTTGACACCACACATGTGCCTGTTTATCTTTTTATCGTCTTTCGAGAAAACATTGATCTTTTAGGTTTGAATTACTCTTAGAGAAAAGCATGTTCTTCAATATCTTGGCCTAGTAAACAAAGTCTCTCTAAGTCTCTTAGGATCATCAAGACTTTCATCTATCTTCCAAACATTTATCATCGTCATCCCACAAACAACTTTAGAGCTTTGAAATCATTATCCTAGACTTGGGTAAATCATCCTTAAATCAAATCAAAGTCATTTATTTAATTAGGTATGTGGGAATGCATCCTTTCTCATACATTTAATTCAATTAGCAATCCTTTGAACAAATTCATCCTAAGATCACATCCAACATCTTAGGGTTTACAAGTTCATTATCAAACCAATCAAATCCTAAGTCTAGCAATGATCCAAAGTTCCTAAACATTCATGGGTAAGTGCATAAAGTTGAGTCCACGAAACGTGGAAGTTTTTGCCTTAGGCAAAAAAATGAATTCGGCTTGCAAAAAATGGGATCCCAAGCCTAAGTTTAAAAAAGGGATCCCGTTTTCGGAAATTTCCATTTTTGGAAAATTTTCAAAGCGAGGGATCGGATTTTGAGAGCCCTTTTCCAAAACAAAATGGAAAGTTTTTAAGGGATCCCGTTTTGAAAAATTTTCGAAATGGAAACACAATTACGAAAATTTCCATTTCCGGAAGGTTTTCAAAAGCGGGATCCCGTTTGAAAACTTTTCCATTTTAATTTTAAGTTTTGAAGAATTTCAAAAGCGGAGATCCATTTTACAAAATGGGATCCCGTTCATATAGAACCATAAAAATGGTTTTTATGGAAAGCGGGATCCGTTTTTGAAAGCGAATCATTTTATAAATGAAATGCAGGATCCACCAATTTTTAATGAAAGCGGGATCCCATTTTTCAAAATTATAGATTTTTTGAAGCGGGTTTTTGGCTTTTTTTGGTTTTGGGAAATGGCTTGGGCCCGAACCTAAGCTTTGGATGTAGTTTGACTGCAACTTAGAATGTCTGTTAATGTCACAGGAAAATAATGACTTTGGACATATGTTTGAAGACCTATTTTGTAGAATTTTTTACGAAATTAAAACCCATTATAGATGAGGCAGTGCAGATTCCAAATATGTAATTTTTTTAATAATTTGATTATTTTTCTATTTTTCAATTAATTTCTAATGAAACTAGTCCATAAACTTGAATTACTCGGAGTTTTAGTATTTTAATAACTTTTGATCAACATAACATTTTGATAGCCGGTTACTTACGAGAGCAAACTTCAGATAATTCTTTTAGTTTAAAAAAAAAAAAAAAATCAAAAAATGATAAGTTTAGGTCATCTTATGCGTGTTGTACATGACAATTTTTCAAAATGACAAATATGCCTAATAAATATTTAATAAAAAAATATATTCAATAAAAAATTATAAAAAAATATTAAAAGCAAGCTTTAGTGAGTCACAAATCTTTTCCCAAAAGGATTTAGAAAAATATGATAATTTAGGTCAAAATATGGATGTCGTTCACGTGCATGGTATGGTATAAAAAAGTGACTTTTAAACAGTGGTTTTTAGAAACGCCTATTGAAACTCAATTTTTACAATTGATCTGGGTATTGAAATAAATTACATTTTTGGAAACTAGACTCCGAGTACTACATTTTATAATTAGTGACTTTTTTGAAGATTCCATCTCTAAGTGCTTCAAATTTTAAGGTCAAATGTGTCAAATTCTGAAAATCAAGGAAAACACTTCCACTTTTTGGCCAAAAAGTGGACTCAACTTCTTGCACACACCCTCATCACTCATATCATCCACCTTTCATCCTTCATCTCATCATTAGTCCTAAGAACCTTAGAGGTTACTTTTGCAACAAGGTCAAAACACAAGGAGAACATGGAATACAAACTTGATCCATACATCATGAGTAATCCAAGTCAATTAAGCTATCAAAGCCTTGCAATGTCGATTGATTATCAACACTCACATCTATACAAACCATACATGGGATCATTACCTTTAACAAACATCAATGGTACAACAAGTGTGAGTATTCCCAAATCAATGTTTGGAACACCTTTTCCAATGTTAAAACCAAATCCAAACCTACAAATCCACCAATCGAACAATCAATGCATGAGCCTTCAAACGAACAAAGTCATCCCACCAAAGCCCTACATTCCAAAGGAGAATGTACCAAGTACAAGTTTTTGAAACATGAATCCATAAAACTTTGGGATGGATACATTTGCAAATCATACGAATATTCCAAACATGAACAATGGTCAATTCCAACCTATCATGCCAAATCTGAGTGTCATCCCAAATCAAAACATTTTCCAAAATCAAACACAAGTACACACTCCAAATCTACTTAAACAAGAGC
This sequence comes from Sequoia sempervirens, assembly GCA_007258455.2. Lineage (NCBI taxonomy): Eukaryota > Viridiplantae > Streptophyta > Pinopsida > Cupressales > Cupressaceae > Sequoia > Sequoia sempervirens. The sequence continues at coordinate 54,619 of VDFB02337982.1, forward strand.
CAAATCAACTATATCAAAAGATTCAAGATCGAAATCAAGAACAAATTTGGTGAGATCAAATTGTGGCACTTTCCAAAATAGTTGAGGCATTGCGCCAAGGGAAATCTCCACCACCATTACCCATATCAACATCATTCCTTGGTTTAGGGCTTCCCCCTTTACCTAGAGCACCAATCACTCCATCCAAACCAATCCACCTAACACCAATCAAACCATCATGTCAAATCCTTCGAATTTACCATCGACATCATGCCAATGGAAGGTATCTAATCAAACAACAACATTGATCCCAAATCAAAACATGGTCTCCTAAAGACCTATCACCTCGATCATTCCAACCATCTCTATCACTTTGATCACTCCATCCACCCCTATCACACCCATCACATCTCAACCCCTCATTACCATGATCACTCCAAATGTATCTCAACAGCTCATCACTACATCCAATGCAATTCTGAATCCACCACCACTACCACCAAAACCAAACGTAGCAAAACAATATGACATTACGCTAACAGCTCATGAGACCTACCAAAAGGCCATCTAACAATATCTACAAATGCAACAAGCAAGACAAGCTCGACAAGTGCAACAAGCCTCTCAAGCTACTCAACAAACACAAGCATGAACACAAAAAATGACAACTGTTGAGAACAAGGATCAAGATCAATCCATCACTAAGAACCTTGAAGTTATGTCTACTTCATCCAATGATCAAATCGACATATGCCAAGAGTCACTTTTGAATCATGATCAAAATCCACCAACAATACTCGACAATGATCCAATTCAAGAAATGGCAACATCACTTGACTCTATGGTCGAAGACATTCACAATCTCTCCACTGCAATTGTCAAAAACAATGATCAAAATCTCTCCATCGAGGAGCACATTGAAGATGTTTTCACCCCATCTGATGATCAACTCACCATACATCAAGAGCCACTTTTTAGTGATCTGTTTCAAGGAGTGTTAGGATTATTTGATCCTATTGACATAATGCACAATCCATTGACCTATGATCATGTTGAAAATGTCTCTACATCGCCTTATGAGTTAGAGGACATATCTCAAGAATTCATTCCAAAGCATGATCAACATCTTTCACCAAAGTCTAGCAATGGTCCTTTCCAAGACATGTTGACCCCCTTTGACCTCATGGTTACAGATACTGAAGAAACCCTAAAATTGATACTTGAAGATATTGAACCACTTACCATTTCTAATAATGAAATCCAAGAACCCTTTATAAGCAATCCATCCTTTGAAATTGATCCATGTCAAGAGCTTGATCCAAAGCATATCGAAAGCAATCCCAAAATAAATTAAGATCAAAAATTTGTATCTCCAAGATATTACAATGATCTAATGGATATTCTCCTATCCACACAAGATGATCACATCCACATAGCACTTACTCCTCCATCTACCCATGAGATGCTTTCTATGGATGGACACGTAGATGATCTTCATCTAGAACAAAATTCTATTACGCAAAAAAGAGCAGATTCTTAACTCCTACAATCAAACGGAGTTGTCAACATCAGGATCGAATATGTCCCAAACTCAGATTGAGGGCATCATGAATAAAGATATCCATCATTATCAGCTCAAGGAAACAAGTTAGATAGAACATCCAGAGTTAGCAGAGTAGCAAATTGAAACAATGTCACCTACGGTGGTCATTTATCAGAGAATGCATTTTAAACAAGAGCTCTTGGAACAAGCAAAATCAAAGCATGAAGGTACTACTACCAGCATACTGGGGGCAAATTCATCTCAAGCAAACATCAACATAGGGAGCATGAAGAATTTTTATGATGAAACTGATGCCAATACTACAACCAGCCATGTCATGAATCTTCATCCACCCATCAACCCATCCACAAATTGGGACCAACGTCAAAAGGAAGATTTGAATCAAAGTATGAAGAACGTTATCAAAGAAAAAGAAGCTGAGAAGCATAATGGACAAATCAAATACAAATGGATACCAAAAAATACAAAGAAAGATCATCCCTATCAAACTCCATCATTCAAAGAAACTACGGGGAAAAAAAAAAAGGGAGAAGTATCCATCAAAGAGGTCCACAAAAGAAAAAGCAGGCTTCTCAAGCAATGTACAAAGTGTATCAAGCAGTTGGTCCTAATTCTATGCACACTTTCCTATCCACCCATCATTGTTCATCTTCCCAAGTTTGGAGAATCAAATATTCCAAACTGTCAACCAATCCATCTCTTATCCCTAAACACACTCCATCCACGCCTTCACGCATAATATCCAATTCTCAAATTGACCATGTATTGGCAATGACCCTTTATCATAAGGATTCAGAAGGCATTCTATTGCGATGTATGCACAAAGACAAAGTTAACTCCGATATCAACAAAGTAGATCAAGAATCCCAAAAGTTACATTCAAGTGCACATATCTTAGGAAAGCAACTTCTTCAGGAAGGATATCGATGGCACATCATGACATGGGCATCTACATCAACACCACCAGGTGGTTCAACATAAATCTTTCAGAAAATACCAAAAAAAGTTAAAAAAAAATGAAAGTCCAAAAAAATCAGAAAATGGATTGAAAACAGTAAAGAGAAAAAAAATTGTCCTCTAGTGAAAACCACTACGGTGGCGCTTTGGGCAAGACCATGATGAAAACCTGGAAAACAGGCATCATGTGTAGAATCAAGCATCTACATGCGACAATTCAGTTGAAAGCATCTCATCCCATCCATAATAAATCGAGCATTCCATCCATCTTATCCATCATAAATTCATTCATCCATAAACCATTGATCTAATCCATTTTCATCAATCTACATCCATCATCTGAGTGATCTTGATCTTGATGAAATTTTGTGGCACACTTTACGCTTGCTTATGGTAAACATCTTGACATGGGTTGTTTTCATTGATCCCATCCTATGCAGCATTAGCTAAGCCATGAAGCATTATCCAATGAGCATCCTTTATCCAAACACCTTATCTGATCGCAAGATAATCCTTCGCATCCTTTGTGTGCTTATCCATATCCATCCATCCATACACCTATCTGAGCATCCGTCCATGACATTCTATATATTGCTAGACACTGGGGGCAGATATTCACATCTTGCTTCGAGGAATAAATCTTGATCTATATCCTACGACTTATGTGGCGATCTGAACATTAACAAACATGAAATAAAATTGGTCCAACCACTTATGAGCATAAATCCAAATCACTAGCCCATGGCATATTTTGACAAAAAGACATTCCTTATCAAGCTTTATCTTCCATCGAACATCAAATCCAAACAATCAATATTAGTTGCATCTAATGCACCATTCAAATGTCACATCAAATCATCCAAACATCTTTTGTTTGAAATCAAGCTTCATCAATCATGATCAATCAAATCCAACCAAAAAATCATCATCTCGGGATATCCTTGTGCTGCTTAACACTATCATTGCATTGTTGTGTATTCTCAACAATGTTATCATCATCAATTTTGATCAATCAATCCTTACATTGTTGTGTATCCTCAACATTGTTATCGTCATCATCAATCCATCAATCTGATCAATCAACCTTAGCTTGGATTTCAACAAAATCCCAAAACAGAAGCACTGATATCCTCACACATGTCCATATCCAAGTCGTCAAAATCATGCAAAAATGCAAAAACATTAGAAAATCAAAAAATCTAAAAACATCTAGAACATATCAAAAATCCAAAAACACTCAAAAAATCCAAAAACATCAAAAACATCAGAATCTGAACTACGTCGTCTCTGAGCTTAAACGTAGGCAAGGCTAATCTTTGATCAGCCCCCGAGACATCAAAATCCAAAAACATTTGAAAAACATCAAAATCCAAAAACATTCAAAAAACAAAAAATCCAGAAACATCCATAAAATCTCGAAAAGCCCAAAACATCGCAAAATCCAAAAATCAAAACATTTGAAAAATCCAAAACCCAAAACAGCCTCAAAACATTCCAAAAACATCAAAACATCCAAATATTTGAAAAAAATCCATCCATCTCATCTCGCTTGCACCTGCAATAATCAATCATCCATAATAAACTGATCATCACCTTCATCCTTTGGCAACAGAAATAGAAACAATCACAACAATCAGCAAAAGAAAACTTCAAATGTAAAATCAAAAGCAAACAACAAACCGTTAAACACAAAATCAAACTCTTGATCATTTTCAAACATGTCAATCGACCTTATATCAATAGCCTATCAATCAACTTATCAAACCATCATCATCATATACAATGCATGTCCTAGGATATATCGTTCCGACAATGGGCATCATTTTGGATATCACCTTGGATTCTTATCCTATCAAAAAAAATCCCTTTGGCTGAAGGTATGAAGAACATTGGCTTGTTTTCGTACTTGATCTTTTCTTTTGATTTATCTTATTGCACTCATTCCAAGGATCTCTCGATGATATCCAAATGAAGGATTTATAGAGATATGAATGGGGCAACAATCATTATCTTTTGTCTGTTGTGCTTGTTGGACGTTCTTGTAAAATAACTTAGCAAATACTTGCTTTGTTAGGTACATCCTAGCAAGTTTTCCGTATGTCAAGTGTGAACAAGAATACTCCTATTTGTTTGTCGAGTCAAAGTCCATCGCACTAGGTACAACGCCATCCTGGTTCTTTTTACCTTGATGCATCGTACCTATGTGTGTTATCAAACATAAGGTAAGTAGCCCTTTTAAAATCACAATCCTTGGTAAGAAAATCATCATCATTTATCATCATCATCATCATCTATCATCATCACCATCTCTAATAAATTCTCATCAGATCATGGACTTGTGGGATCCTCTTGTCATCATCTCATTTCCGCACTAACATCATCACCACCAATGCATCCATCATGCATCCATCGTGAATTCATCTTACATCCACGAATCATCGATATTTTGCATATCATCTCACATACATATTCATCATCATAATATAGATCTATTAGTCTAAGCATCTTAAATCATCCATTGCATAATCATAAGCATATCACATCATCCATCATCACATCATATGATCATTTAAGTTGTTTAGGATAATATAGATTTGTTATTCTAAGCATCTTAAAACAATCTCATTTGCATTATCATCCATAACCATCCATTTTGAACCTCTTTATCGTGAGATCGACCCTTAAATTGAATCTTTTCACTCGATCTCTTGAGGGGGGAATGTACCAGTGTACTTCTTTCCACTAGGGCATCCGAAAAATCAGAATTTTTTTTATTTTGATCGCGGAAAATTTATTCTTTGAACCAACGCAACAAGTACATTGCTTCAAAGAGGGGCAAAATGTAGACACACAAAATTAGCATTATGCATAGTCATCCGCTCATTGAATAAATCAAACGCAGCAAATCCGTTCACTAGGCAAACCAGGTCTTTAGCCCTAAGGTTATTCATTAAATAAATCAAACATCATTCCTTTAATTAAATAAATCAAACATTTATTTAATTAAATCCAATCCATATTTCATCCATTTCTGATTTAAATAAATCAAATATTTAAATCATGAAAGTCAAACTAACCTAATAATCATTAATTTAATCTAACCATGATTAAATGCTAATCTCATCGCACTTGCATTCTCTAGATTATGCCACTTGCACAAATAAATCCATTTATTGATTTATTTAAATCACCATTTTCACTCAATATGGCCCTCAAATTTGAAAATCATGACAAGTTGATTTGTCCCTCCAACATTGCATTTATTGCTCTTTTTCTTGTCCCCCTCTCTAAATTTATTGCCAAATTTGAATTCAAATTCTCCCTCTCATGGGCACACTTCCCAAATCTTGCACATGCATCAACCACTCACCACTTGACAAGTGTCTTCCTCTCATTTGTCCAATCTTAGTCCCACATTTGTCTATTTTCAACACTCTTAGCAAATTTGAAAATCTATAAAATAGAGGCTTCATCTCTTAGCAAATCCTCCACCATCTTTATGCAAAGTCATTCTCTTCATTTGAGAATTGATTTTGTCCACTCCACCATCTTTATGCAAAGTCATTCTCTTCATTTGAGAATTGATTTTTTCCACTCCACAATCTTTATGCAAAGCCATTCTCTTCACATGGAGAACTGATTTTGTCCATTGCATCCTCATCACCAAGCTTATCACAAATTGGGAAAGGGCTTCTTTCCACATCAAAGAAGTACCAATCCACTATGGGATAGATATGTATCTTGTTTCTTTCATGCTTTCAATTTAGTTTGATTTTCTATCATGTTTAGGAAGCATTTTGCATTATTTCATAGGAGTATTTTGATGAATTTGTAAGTCATTAATCCATGCTTGAGGTTTAGTGTTTGCAAATTTTAAAAAGTACTCACACTTGGTTTGCAGGGTTGAACTTTCCCTGACAAAGCACGGTGTGGAGAGGTAGATAGATTCCTTGCAAAGACTTGGCATGAAGGAGGAGGCTTCATTTGTTCATTTGGTGGTTGAATAAACTGACAGTTTGTTGTGTGGTCAGGAAATGGCTTCAAAAAGGCCTAAATTGCTAAATGGAGGGTTATGGTTGTGTACGGACGGATAAGGGTTAAGACTCCAAAAATCTTTGAGAGGCAGGCATAGGCTCTAAGGATCTCAAGGAAACATTGGTGGTGTTTTGGAGAACTTAGAAGAACAAACCTAATATCTCTGAGATGGAGACCTAATTGGGGCTCAAGGGCTAGTAGCCTTTTTAACCCTAGATGAGGGTTTGGTGAAAGCGATGGAAAGGTGGAGTTTGGTGAACCTTCAAGAACCCTAGGAGGATGGTTTGAAGCTATTGAAGACTTCTCTACACCCCTACAAGATCTAATTGAGAGTTGAGGTATTCTTAGTCTTTAGGGCAGATTGAAGGCTAAGGAAGAGTTAGAGTTATGGCACCAAGTTTGACTTTGTTGGTTGAATAGTGTTGATAGTGGGGTTGGCCAGGAGAACCAGGGGTACCTAAACATGAGAAGGGACCTATAGGTTAAGGTGGTGAAGCAAAACAAGCAAAACACCTTGGAAGTATTCTAACAAGACATAGAGCATGAAACTATGAAATTTTCATCCAACCCCTCCTTATAAATTAGCTTTAGAGGATACTCATCCAAGGGGGCCCACTTGGTGAGAAATCCATCTTTTAGAGTAGTTTATTTTAGTTATTATTTTATGTTTAGTACTTAGTTAAAAATCTGGCACTGACTGTTCTTGCAGCCACTAGAATTTCATTATGTGACTGTTCCTACAACCAAAGTAGACAAAGTAGTTTCCTATTTGTTTGCTCAGATATTCATTCCTTTCATGAATTTTAGATTAGTATAGTTGTTGGTTGATGTTCAACATTTATTTTGTTCATTTCCAAGCAATTTACTTTCAGTATTGTGTCTTGCTTAGTTGTAGAATGAAGATGGATACTTAGAGTTCCTAGTGCACATACTGTGCTGGCCCATTTCAAGTTCACATCCTTGGGTTGACAAGTTAAATGCACCTTCATGATGATTAAAATAGCTATTCAGATTGGATGTCCAATCTCTGATTCATGGCTGTAAAGGCTTAGTTATTGAGTCATTATAGGACGCCAACAAACTTTATGCCGAACTCAAAAAGCAACATAACCCATTTTGCTAATCTTCCACCCAGGTTGGAAATAGAGAATAAATGTTTTAAGTGATAATTTTTTACTATGAAATGCATCTTAGCATGGAGAAGATAGTATCTCAACTTCTGCATAGTGAAGACGAGAGCAAGGAATTTCTTCTCCATGGAGGAATAATAAGTTTCATAGTCAACCAGAATGCAGCTAATGTAATACACCGCTATCTACTTCCCCACATCATCATATTGAGCCAAAAGAGCTACCAAAGCATATGGTGATGTAGCAAGGTAAAGCAGAAAAGGTTTTTCTTGCATAGTCAACATCAATACAGGAGGATTGGCCAAATAGGTTTTGATTGACTCAAAAGCTTTTTGACACTCTTCATCCCATATGAACCAAACATCTTTTTTCAATAAACAAGTGAAAGGAAGGGTACGATCAACCAATTGAGCTTTAAATCTACAAATTTCCTGAATCTTCCCCTGTAAACTTTGTAGCTTAGTGATATTCCTCAACAAATGCATGTTAATGATGGCATCAATCTTATTTGTATCAACCTCGATTCCAAGGTGAAAAACTATAAACCCCAAAAACTTGTTGGAGTCAACGATGAAGATGCACTTATGAGGGTTTAGTATCATCTTATAGAATTAAAGCCTTTCAAAGATAAGATGAAGGTTCTTTACGTGATCTTTATGGGTTATTGATTTTACTAATATGTCATCAACATAATCTTCTAAGATCTTATGGATAAAATAGTGAAATATTAGGGTCATTGCTTGTTGGTAAGATGATTTTGCATTCTTTAATCCAAAGGGCACGACCACAGCAGAAAGTACCCCACAGGGTAGTGAAGGTTTTCTTGTATTGATCATTTGGGTTAATATGGATCTGATTGTAACTTGAGAAGCCATCCATGAAAGATAGTAATGCATGGCTTGTAGTCGATTCGACAATCATATCTATATTAGGCAATGAAAAATCATCCTTAAGAGAAGCCTTATTAAGGTCACTGAGGTCGATACATATATTAATTTCACCATCAGGTTTACTAACAAAAACTATATTCAAAATATTGGGGGAATAGTCAATAAGACGGATAAAGTTGGCTTTGAACAGTTTCTCTATCTCGGTCTTGACTATCAATGCCACCCTAGGATTGATCTTTCATATTTTTTGCTTAATAGGCTTGGCATCGGGACATAGGATGATATTGTGGACCATTATAGACTCATCAATACTGGGCACATCCTCATACATCCAAGCAAAGATATCAGGATGAGAATGCAAGAGATCAAAGTGTTTGTCTACTTCTTCCGAAGAGAGACACTTCCCGATCTTGATCACTTTTTCCAAGGACTTAGGATCCATAGAAACTTTGACAATATCTCCTTTAAGGAGGGAACTACAGTCTCTAGGATAATATATCGTGACATCATTACCGACATTAGATAGAGGATCTTCCCAATCAATGCTCAAAATAGACTCTCTAAAGTATGCTTGAATATTCAAGCGATATGGGGATTGTTTCTTGTGATGATAGGGAGCCAATGGGGAATAGGCACCTAGAAATTCCTCTAACACTTCATCTGAAGAGAAGACATCAAGAGGGACCTTCTCAGCCTACCCCCTTTCCTCTATTAACTTAGGGTGAACCAGGCTCAGTAGCTCGGCTGAGATCATATTAACACTCCACCAAGGCTTTTTCTTGGATTGTTCTATAAAGCATCCCAAACCTAGATAACATTGTCATGGCTTGAACTAGATAGGGACCTGAATTCCTTTCTTGATGCACCCTAGGCCTTTCTTCCCATAGCCATATCAAGAAATGAGCTCATATCTGAACCCATAAAGAGTTTGCAAAACTTCAAGAGGCAACGGTTCCATGTAGAGCAATTCATTCCACCAATGGATGTCAAACGTCTCTATGGGAGTACCTCCACCTTCTTTACTAGGCTCACAAATGTTAACCTCTTTCATAGAAGGGGGATTACTCTCCCCAACATTGGAAGGAGTGATTTCCTAAATAGGATCATACTTCTCCTCCTCTGTGGGAGCATCATCCACCTTCGCGTCAAGGGTACCTGCAAGGTCTATGCAAGAGGGGTTTACCCTGTATTTTGCAACGAAGAATTCAAATAAATTCAAGGATCCCCAATCATCACAAAGGAAAGAATTTTTTTGAGAAGCAGATAAGAGAGACTCAGGGTCCTCCACTTTAGGTGGTTCTTCATTTCCAACACTCTCTCTAGGAATGACTTCCATAGAGGGTATTGATGAAAAACAAGCTAAAGCATTAGCGACCAAAGAAAGAATATAATTCTTGAGAGTAGATACAACTGAAGCATGACCAATAGCTACCAACTCATAGAGTTGAATAACTTTTGAATCTACTTTAACTATAGCTACTTGATTATTTGCAACGAACTTCAAAGAACGGTGTAAAGTAGAAGTCACCGCACCCATAGTGTGAATCCAAGGTCTCCCTAAAAGGAGGTTATATAGTAATGGGCCATGCATCACATAAACCAATGTGGGTAAGGTAACAGGGCCTAGATGCAAAGGTAGTATTATCGTACCTAGAGCTTAGCAGTCAACATTATTGAATCCATGAATGTACAAGGAGGAAGCTGTTAAGAAAGATGAATCAATTTTAATCTTAGGTAAAAGGTCCATACCATAGACGTTGAGAGCTAAACTAGTGTCAACGAGGGTATGCCTAATACAAATGTTGTTAACATTAATTATAATCATTAGGGAATTTGCTTGCTTCTACACATTTGAAGGTGGGAGTTCTTGTGAGTGGAACATGATATTCAGTGAATCAAAGTGAATATGAGCCAACAACAAATTAACATCCATAGGCCTAGTGGAGGTAGGCAATAGAATATTTTGTAAAGCTTCCTGAAGCATCTCCTGATAAACCAAATCAGTCTGAAGCAAATCCCAAAGTGAGATCTTAGCTAGAGTAATGTGAAGTTGCTCGATAAGATCATGATTGCCCAATGCTTTGATCACATGTTTAGGTGCTGAAGGAAGGCTTGATTAAGAAGATGGTAAAGGAGTAGAAATAGATGGTTGTGGTGTAGGGATGAGAGGTTGTTGATTCACATTTTATCTATTACTCCTTGTAGGATATGTGTGGCCAACAACATTATAAGATGGACAATCCATAGCTTTCATGAATCTTGAATATAGGTATGATGAATCGCTACTACATGAAATACTATAAACAAAAGAGTCATCTAGGTCACGTAAATGATGGATTTCTTAGGGATCAAAGGAGCCACAAAGACCACCACCTCATTTACTGACTCCTCAGTCTGCCACGAGAAAATTTTTTTGAGAGATTTACAAATAGGGAAGAGCGCTTCTAAGAAGTCATTTAGAGTATCTTCCAACATATTGAAATCTTCCTTAGAATAGTAATTATCACAAATGTGCAACATATCAAAGAAAGATCCGACATTCACATCATGTTCACCAATATGTGATATAAGAGGGATTCACTGCACACAGGTCTCTCCTTTCTCAAGAGATCACTAGGGAACAAACTAACCTTATACACCTCAGAATAATGGATTAGTGGAATGACAAGAAATTAATATTTAATTATGCTTCAAGAAAAACCGCTAGATACCCTAAGAGATCAAAACTAGGAGATTTATGTCCCAAAAGAGGGATCTCTCAGAAAAAACACATCAACACGGTTTCTAGATGCCAATGCAGTGCACTATCATCTAAAGGACACACTGGCATCCTAAGCAACAAAGAACTCAAGAACTTGAATGGACAAAAACAAGCTTCACTTCTAAGCTCAGGCCTAAGGTGTGCTAAACAATATAACTAGTTAGAAAACTAGAAATAGAAATGAACACAATGATGCTTGAAGAAAGGTTACCTTTCTCCAAACGACTCAATCTTCACTCCAAGCTCCTTTTCATGACCTATACACAAATGAATGAAGAGAAAGTTGTTGGGTGGATGTATAGAGGCCTGCCTTAGTTAGACCCCTGTTTTAGTGGTCCCACCTCCATGGATAGCCAAGTTGGAAAGGAATGTAAAATAAGTAAGCAAAGCATGTGGTGAAAGAAAAACCCGCTTAGGAGTAGAACCTGCACCACCAGGAGTGTGTGGTGAAAGAAAAAACCAGTTAGGATTAGAACCCGCACCACAAAATAGTAAGCGAACAAGTACAAAAGGAAAGTAAAAGAGAGAGCATTACCGAAGGGCCTAGACCCTCTTCGGAGCACATGGATGCACCACTGAGTGCTTGCTTGAGAGCTACTACTACTGTTGGGAGGACCTTAGTCCGACATGACTTTGCTTATGAGAGCATTGCTATTAAAAGTGAAGAGAACTCTAAATTGGAGCAAGAAAATGAGAAAGCTTGAGTGATGTCTTCCAACCCCAAAATGAGAGCCAAAAGGGGGATTTTAATGCTAGCAAGGCTGAGAAAGAGCCATTACTTTTGGAATGTAACAACCAGGATACGTGTCTCAAGGGTTAGTATTCCAGATTCCATGTTTTCAACTCGAGAAATTAACAAGACGTTAGCGCACCATGTAGACATCCTTGTGTCGTGCATGCGTCCAGATCCTAAATTCTCAAAAAATGTGTCATTAGGCTTTTTTCGCTCATCCACAAGTCTGCATGGAGTTAGAATTATAAAATTTTGACGCATGGGATTTTTCATTAATGTTCCAATGCATCATAAATGCTAGGCAAAGATTTCAAAATGTGGAATTGCCCCTAGGTGCAATTCAGTGATATTACACTTTCTTCAACCTTCTCACAAAATTTTCTTCCACCTCATCAAGATCATCCTACTAGATAATCCATCTTCTTTCTCCACTTTGCATAATTTAAAATTAATTTCTTTATTTGTAGCATCTTTGCCAACCTCTCTCATTTAAAAATAAGTTAAAGCACCATACATCTAATCTTTAGAATAATTACCCAAATTTTGAGCTTCCTCAATAGCAAAAATTTTAAAGCTGTAGGATTTAGGTGTAGTTTTTAATACCTTTTTTACAACCTCTCTTTCATCTAGTTTTCCACCGAAATTATTGATGACATTGATAACTTCATCAACTCCAAGCATGTAGGCAATAATATATTTATCTTTAAAGATCCTTAGGGTTTCAAATTTAGCTTTGGAGTTTTGCATATTTGTTTGTTTAACCTTCTCATCTCCTTCATAGATACCTTCCATCTTTGTCCAAACATCTTTTGTAGACTTTAGACTTATCACCTTTCCATGTTCAAAATCATAGAGACCACTGAGGATATCATTCCTTCTTTTCCATATTCTCATAATCCTTGATCTCATTATCACTTTTTAGACCATTTACAAGCATAACATAACCTTTTCACTAGACTATTAAACATCAAATACAAGGGAGACCAAAAAGGAATCCATCCTAGCTTTCTAGTGGGCATAATTCATTCCATTGAACATAAGAGATTTGGCACATTTTGTGTGTGTCATCTAGATCTACCTCAAGCAGTTAAGCTTCTTCCTTGGAACCACAACTCTGATACCGATTGTTTGATACATAGAACAACTGAAACAAGGGTGAATCGGTTTTATGTTTTAAACATTCAATCCCTTAATATATTTTCAAACCCTTATTAACCATTAAACCCTTAACATGCATTGACAAAATGTAAACATGTAAACTAGTAATGTAAGCACATCAAAGCACATAAGAACACTAGAATTACATGGAAAACCCAAGAAGGGGAAAAACACAATGAGGACTATCTCACTAATATATGAATTACAACACCTAATAAAATTAGGCTCACTACCTAGAAAATAGAGAAAGGCCCATTGCCAAAAGGACTCATTGTTAAGAAGAAAGAAAGAATAGAAGAAGAGGTGACTCACTACAAATTTGAATTGATAACAATGAATCTCTCATATGCCAAAGTTATAGTTCTAATGAAGCATAAGAAACTCATCAAATAGACTGAAATGTAGACACCCTCTGCTCACTATATCTAGAAGTCATAGGCATTAAAACTTGCACTCAGATCACAACACTTGATCAAATTCACATCACACACTATTCACAAAATCCACACAGTAACTCACCTCGCATATATACCCTCTATGACCTAAAAAATCCTTAATTAGGTCGGCCTTAAGCAAGCATATGCACCTCAAACATACACCACCAAATAGGTTAGCACCAAACACTTCCACAACATAAAGGACTAAATCTAAACCATGCAATTACTTAATTGTGATCCAATTCTACACCAAAACTTCTCAACACTTCCTCAAAGAACAATAATCATCCACAATCAACACTGGTATGCCAAGTTGGCCAAACTTGCACTAACACCAGCACATGACCCAAACATGCCTCTCTAGGTCAAAAAACATCTCATGAACCACACATCAACATTCAACATCTCAAAATACATCATTAGAATATTCTCCACTCTTCCTACAACCATATCAAACTCAAGTACATCTTCATTTTGTGAAGCCAAACACATTGGCACAAACATCAAAGTCACTAGACAACCTTTGAAACACCAAATCACCTAAAACTTCAAGGGAAGGTAGGTACAAACATTATAAGCATGTTCCTAGATCTACAACACCAAAACCTTCATTGTGGAGAAATGCAAAGCAATCACATTTCTCCCAAACACCCTATTTCACTAGACATATATACTGTCAAACACATCTTCCACTACAGTATGATCCAAAGTCTAAAACTCTGAATAGAACACCTCTGAGCACCTTTGATCATCACATCCAAGTCACACAACCATATCTTCAACCATGAAGAAATGCAAAGAAATACACTGAACACACCTTTGTCATACAAAACCTTTTTTATTCAAATTTTCTCAAAAGTACTTGGAAACCAAATGAACTAATTACATCATCAACACTACTAACATCTCTGTAATACATCTACAATATATGCAATATTCTACAGCATGTCCAACAATCTCCTAGGAACACATAACAACTTCTACAAGTATACTAAAGTAATACATTAATGACAACACCAATGCATTGTGTTGACATCAACACCAACATCTCTAGGCACAACAACTCCAAGCTAGGAGGTGACATCATCAATACCAACAAAATTCCAACATTTCAATACTCTCTTCATATAAGGGGTTGACATCAATGACAACACCTTAATAGCTCACAAACAACTCAAGCTTCCAACATCTCCTTGAACTTCCAACACTATTCAATAACAATGATAATAAAATTAAATTAAATGTTACCCTATCTCTAATGAGCTCATGAATCTCAAAGGAATAGCAATTTCTTGAGAGCTTGAGACAAATCTGCAAGGACGTGATGTAGAAGAGCTTGAACCAACAAGAATGGAAGATGTAGAGTTACAAGAGTGAAGCTAGATTGAAGAGACTAAGAGAATGAAGTGATAGAGTGAAAGAGTGATAGAATGAATGAAAAATGGAAGAATATAAGTTCAAATTGCACGCAAGGAAGTCATTTTTAAGTGTGTCATGACTACAAAGGTGTTACACTTTGCAAGAAAATGAAAGTGTAACGTCCCACTAGCCACATGATCATGAATCTTGTTATGACGTTCATATGACACATAAACATCTACATGATGCAAAAGTTCCCCGACAAAAAATCATCACTAATAGAAAATGACAAGACTAAGACAAAAATGAAGGCCACAAGGGCAGATATTCTTATTATTATCTTATTAATCTAAAGTAAAGGTTGATGTAATATGAAATTGCATAAGGGTGCAATTTTATGACATTGAAAGTTGCTATGTGTTAGAAATATTTTTCATATTTGTTTAAATTTGGTATGGTCTATAGAAAATCGGCATGGATTTGTAATTGAATCATGAAATTTGATTAATATTTACAAGTTTTCTTTGCAATATTTATTGAAATATTGAAGAAATATATAATTTTGTTGAAATATAAAGGAAATTTGCTTTCATATTTGCAAATGCCAGATCGATAATTACATAGATATGCTCGGTTTTGTAAAAGCTTTGCATGCATGGACTATTTATTTTCACTTCTAACACCAAAAGCGAGTGTCAACCTACAAGTTCACTACCATTTTGATAGTCGATTTTCATTTTGAAAGCTTGACCTACAAATTTTGGCATCAAATTGATATTTTTTTCCGTGGACCTCGCTCTTTGGTTTTGAGTTGTAATATTTGTCATGGGCCTCATTATTTGGCTTTGAACTACAATTTATTTGGTGTTCATCCTCGTTATTTAGCATCATTTGGATCTTTTGACCTCCTTTTATGGCATCTTGACCTGCATTGTTGCCCCAACTTTGGCATGGATTTGCACTCTTTGACATCATTTTGGTGAGTTCTCTTCACATTGACCTTGTGTTTCCTTTAGAACCTTATGACAAAGGGCCTTTAGATGACTATCCTCAATCTTGTCTAACAAATTAACTATGACTACAATTATTCCAATGAGGTGGGGAGGAGGTAGAGCTAGGATTCAAGCAATTGTGCAAGGAACATTACCCCATTGATCAAAGAGCTCTTGAAAATGTGTAACTTCTAGTGTAACATTGAAAACTTGCACACATATCTACATAGGCACATTAGAGAATACCATAAGCTTAATGCATAAAATAAAGTTAAATCAATTAAGAAGGTGTGGCTTGATGACTATTGTGAAGTTTCAGGACAAAGTGTGAACTGGAAAAAATAGACTTGTCTTTTTCTTCAATATTCACTTGACCATTCAAAGAGATGGTGCAAGAATATTAGGACTAAGAAGCACCACTTCTTGGGAAATTCATGGGGATTTTGTTATTTGCATGCTATAACAAGAAAGGGCTTTAGGTATCACTAGTCAATAACTACACATAAAATATGGAGTCATGGAATAGGAAATGGTTGTAGTCAATAGGAAGAATTATGATACTAAAGGTAGTTGTATTGGAAATTCCAATATACTCTATGAAATTTTTAAAACTACCAAAGAAAGTAGATGAAGAATAAGTCAGATCATGCATAGGTTTTTCTAGAATGGGGTCGTAAAAGATCAAAATTTCCCATTGATAGTCTGGGACAAGATTTGTAATCTAAAGGAAGGAGGAGGGATTGGTATCAAGTAGATATTGGTAATAAACTTGGAGATGGGAGCTAATTTAGTGTGGAACATGTAAAAAAATGTAATGAGAAGTGGGTGAGTATTTTACAAAGTAAATATCTACATTGAGAAGACCCAACTCAGATCTTAACAACAATATACCCACCAAGAGGATTAGCAATATGGAACTTTATTCAAGGCTGCAAAGATATAATCATCAAACACTTGATGTGGGATGTCAAAGATGGGCATAGGGCTCCATTTTGGAAGGACCCATGGGATGGAAAAGAAACATTGTCATGAGATAGATTATTCAATGAGCTAAGAACAATATTGAGTCGAGAGTGGGGAATGAAATTTAGGGACTACATTGTGGAGCGACATTGGCTAGATGGGGTTGAATAGTGGAAGTGGAAATCTTTATAGGATATAGCTTCCCTAGAGGAACATAAGTTGGTGTTGCAACAAACCTTGAAAGAAAGGCATAATGTCATAATGGAGGAAGAAGACAAGGTGAGGTGGTGTGGGGAAAATTTAGGAGAATACAATGTAAAATGGGTTATAAGCTCAAGGAAAATACAATAAAAAATAATATTAGCAAGAACACCTATTTTGGCATTGATTTTGTCTCCCAAAGGTTGGTGTGTTTGCATGGATGGCTATCTAGAATAAAATATTAACAAAATAAAGGCTAACTATAATGGGAATTCAAGGTGGTAGCTATTGTGTTCTATGTGAGAAGGAGGGTGAATATGTGAACCATTTTTTCTTGGCTATGAATATGTGGAATATTGTTGGAAGAGGATGATGTGTTGTCTTGGATGGAAAATACCACTATCGAAAGACATCAAAACCATCTTTTTGATGGGCCTAACATCCAAAGAAAGGCATTGTTTCATAGTATATGGATTGCAACGCCATCCATCATAGTCTGGCAGTTATGAAAGGAGTGCAATAGGAGGATCTTCTAGGAGAAGGTAATGCCTAAAGAAATGGTTCAAAGTTAACTTTTATGGTGTGGAAAAAGGTAACCCAAGTGAGAGTGGAGAAAGATGCATGATTAAAGATCATAGAGGATCAAATTTGAAAGAGGAAACATTTTATTTTTGGAAAGGAACCATTAAAGATGTTGAAATTGGGGCCACATTGATAGGACTTCAATGTGCAAGGAAGAAATTAAGAAATCCACTTAGAAGGTGACTTACTAATAATGATAAATACAATCCATCAAGGGTAGATGTCAAATTGAAAAATTAGAAATGGTTGGTCCCCATAATGCAAATATTAAATGGATTGAAAGAGATTAAAGTATCGCACATCTATAAGGAGGGGAATAATGTGACCAATGAGTTGGCCAAAAAGGCCATGGTAGCAGGGGTAGCAAATAGTTGCAAATAGTATGATCCCGAGAAGAACGTGATCTAAGGCCATTATGGACTTGGATGATGAAATATTCCCCATTAATTTTTTCCCAAAATTAATATTCAAATCAACAACCAAACACTGATTAGTGTTAGCTCCAAAATGTAAACCAACAAAGAAGATAACTCTAA
>VDFB02337983.1:0-40129 GCA_007258455.2 Sequoia sempervirens
GTAGTAGTGCATGAGTTTGCACCAATTCAAATGCTAGAAAGGGGATGTTTTTTAGCCAAGTGGTCTTCTTATTGGTGGAAGTCACAAGTGAGGAGGGAAAAGGCTACAAATCTGCAAACTTGAAGCGTTAACAAAAAATGAACATCACAATACATGTGTTCCTCAACTTTCTGCCCATCAAAATGCAATGAAATATTCAAAAAAGCATCTACTAACATCCCACACTGTGATTTCCAACCTACAATTATTCAGTGCATTTTCTTTTACCATCATATGACAATTTTGAAACCCAAATTTTAGTCCAACCAAGAGTAGTTCTAAATTTTGTAGGTGATTTTCATTAAATTATTAATTTCTAAAGAACACAAGAGTTTCATTTCAACCATACTACCTACGTATAATTGCAAGTTGGAAAACATTGTGTGTTATACAATCTACATCCTACATACTTTTCCATAACCCTCTACATGCAACAAACCAATTAGTTAGTCAACCCTCACCTCCATCTGGTTACTTTTATGTATCCCCCACACTACAAATCCACCCTGAACTCTACACCCTCAAGCATTCAACAAGAATTGAGAAGTGATTCAAGACTAGACTGTGTGTTTTCCAACTTGCAACTATTATGTGCATTTTCTATTCCAAATGTTTGGAGATATTCAAATGTATTTTTTACTCAAACCAATGGTTGTTATAAAATATGAAGGTGAAATTCAATACATTATATTGTTACAATCTATAGAATAGGAATTGAGAAGTGAGTCACAACTCACTATGTTTTCCAGCTTGCAATATGAAAGTCTAGTGTCAAAAAAAAAATTGTGTACATTTTCACACTTAATTTTGGAATAATTAATTGTAAATTGGACTTGATATCACCTTTATCTAGTGTTGTGATGGATTTTACACATCCACATTAGGTTTTGGGCCCTTCTAAGCTAAATAAACTAAACTTTTCCCTAGGTTAATGTTGTAAAGTGTATTTATTTACAACTTCACATTAAATTTAAGAGGCTTGTAAACTAAGGTGGACCTAATCTAGTGTTGTAATGGGTTTTACACATTCATATGGGATTTAGGTCACTTATAAGCTAAATAGACCCAATTTTTCCCTATGTTAATATTGTAAAATGTATTTATTTACACTTTTGCATTGAATTTTGGGCCCTCTTGCATTGATGACCTTTATATTGTCATTAATAGGCCCCTATGACCCTATATTATGCATCCCAAGAAATAAAAAATATAACAATATCAACATATAAACTTAACTTACAAACTTCCCAACACTTTAGTAGTGAAAATAGGCCCCGTGTGATCCATTCACCACAGATGGCAAATGAGTCCCATTTGGTCTATTTTTGAGGTTTTAAGTGGGGAAATTTAGTTTTAAGTTCAAATTTCTTCTATGTTTCCCTTTGGGATCAAATAAATAGTCATTTGAGTACATTTCCTATATAAATAAGCTTTCAAATCATTATTTCATTAAGAATTCATGATATCAAGTCAAGAAATAAAGGGTTAAGCATTCCAAGACTTCACAAGATTGTTAAAAGAACATTCAAGATCATTTATAAAGCATTCAAGGGCTGAATTCTTCATCAATTGTTGCAGCAATTCAAGATCCATCATGATGTCAAGCATATCAAGCATCAAGCATGTTATTGAGTTAGTGTTGTGATGTAGCATTGAAGATCCAAGATCAAGCATTATTCTCCTCCTTTTTGTCAAGATCAAGATCTACATCCTTCAGGGAAATTTCATGTTGAGATGTAGATTTAGAAGACATCATCATTCAAGGTAGTATTGCTCATTTTTCATGTCCTTGTTTCATTATTTCATCATTTGGTTTAATTACCTAAAAGGGGTTTGACCAATGCAAATCCCTATTCCCTAACAATCAACACTTTCTTTCTCTTTATTTATGTAATTGTAGATCTAGGTGCTTAGAAGACTTAAAGGATCATTGAAGACTAGGTTCAATCTTGGAGAAAGTTGATGGAATTGTCTCCTCATTTGCAAGGTTTTAATCTTCACTATAAGGTCACCTACAGTGCCGAAATGAGAGTTTCAAATATGGAAACTTGGAGAAGAAGATTGAGTAGATTGAGAAGAACAAATTCAAACTTTGCATTCTGAAAACAGTTTAATCGAACTAATTCATCACAATTTGTGAATGAATCCCATTGTAGGTGTTTTCCTAGGATTTTTGTAGATTTAGATACCCTTTTTTCTAAAACATGTTTTTGTGCAAAAATCCAGGTCCGGGACTAATTTTTCCAGAATGGTAAATGAGTCCCACTAGGTCAAAAAATTAGAATTTCTAGTGTTTTAGAGATACTTCTAGTCATCTTTAGATTCCCAAGTGTACATATTTCATTTCACAGCTTACCGTTCTACTTTATATGCATTTCTAGGTCATTTAGTTCAAGTTTGCATCATATTAGGGTTTTGCATTCCATCCTACATTTCATTATCTTTTCCAAGTCATTAATTTGTGGTGAAGCCCTGTTGTAATCTGAAATCATACCCTAGGACAGTCCCTTAGTAGATCTATTTCTCCCATTCCTATCACTTGATTAAGATCTCTAGGGAATCCTTGAATGTTATTTGGAGAAAAGTGATGTTCTATGTCCAAAACCATAAAGCATCCATTTTTCAACTAATCATTTTAGTGAATGTGCATTTAGAACATTTCATTTACTTATTTTGATTCCATCATTATCCTAGATATACCTTGAATTAACTTTGAATTAGGGTTTTCATTAGTTAATTCACATTTTAGGGTTTCTAATTTTTGTATTAGAGAAAGTGCATATAGGTTGCTTTTTTGCATCTCAAATCATAAAAAATCATCTAAAAACTACATTTTCATTTATTTTATAGATCATACAAACCAAAAAGCATAAAAATCATTTGAAAATTTCTAAGAAATTTGAAAAAAAATCCTTACTCGTACTCATTCGCCCCTTTGGTCGAATCAGTCCAATTGCTCATCTAAAACTGCCTTTTACAACATTGAAAAACTTATTTTTAAACTTTTTTTTTCTACCATTGGTTAGTTTTTTCAGTTGGTAGAGTTTATGTTACATGCATTTTACTAAATCTAGCTTAAATTGGTCTATTTCATGCATTGCTTAATTCCAAATTTGCATTTCCAACATTTCATTTTTAGATCATTGCATAGTGTAATTAGTTTGAAATCTGAACATGTTGCATTTCATTCTGGGCCTTTACATTGTATTTTAAGTTTACATAGATTATTGTTCAAAATAGTTAATTCTGGTCTTTTCCAAGTTTGCAAAGAAAAAGTTAGTCAATAAGCATGTTAGTCATTTGTTCAATACATTCCCTAGTTATGAGAGTCTCTTAGTGCAAGAGGGTGAAAATGTTGATGCTTTCCTTAAAACTAAATCCCCTCTTATCTCTCCTATTTGTGGGAATGATGTGATAGAAGAAGATGAAAATATAAACAATCATGTTGATCATAGTTTCTCTTCCCCTAATACCTCTCCTACATGTGATGAAGGTATTTCAGTGTTAGAAGATGCACTCATTGGGAATCGTGACATTGTTGAAAGATCCTCTTCTATAAACTCTCCTATGTTGGAAGATATCATAGAACAAGAGAATGGCATCATAGACACATTTCTGAGCATCACCTTACCTAAATTCCATTCTCCCTTTGATTGTGAGAATGATTTAGTGTAAGAGAATGAGATTTTAAGTGATGAGGATATGTTGGTGTTAGGATCATGATCAAATATTTAAGGTCTATAACAACCCTCTTTAAGATCCTTCCCCTACCTATCCTATTTTGAAAGATATTATGGAACAAAGAAATGAAATCATAGATGATCATGAAAATAATTCTTTTCCTTCTCCTAGTATCTCTCCTAGTTTTGCAGGAGACACTTCGATCGATGAAAGTCATGAGAATATTAGTTGTCCCTCTTTACCTAGGTAAACCCTTATTGAGTAAGACAATTCAACCATTGATCACTCCCCTACTTGTGATGAAGTCATTTTGGAATAACCAATCCTTGAATGTCAAGAAAATTTAGTTTGTAGTTCTCCTAACAACTCTCCTCCTAGGGAGGATATCATGGTGCAAGAAAATCACAAAATTTTGGCTTCCTTAATGTGGACACGTAAAATGTACTAATTGACATTACATAACTGACCCTAATTTAACTAACACGGCTTCATCCTGAATCATCCCTTTGTCTAACCATTTAATCAAATCACCCTTATTTGATTAAATTCATCAATTTTCCTCTCTTAATTAAATAAATAAATTTTATATGGTTAAGTCATTATTTCTTGTTAATTAAATAAATCATTTGATTAATCCCCTTATCTCTATTTTAATTAAATAATTAACTTTATTTAATTAAATCTCTAAATTTCTTCTATTAAATAAAATAAATAATACCTCTCTAATTTAATCTAACATCATCCCTTTTAGTTAAATAAATCAAAATATTTATTTAACTGAGTCTAAATCATTCTTCCTCTCAACTTTGATTTATTTAAATCCTAAAATCTAAGTCAAAATTGTCAAATCACCTAACCTCTTCTTATTTAATCAAATCCTTGATTGATTTAATCTTTTTCCATGTCCCATCCTCTAGCTTTTGCCACTTGCACATAAAAATACATTTAATGGATTTATTAAATCCTTATTTTCTTTCAACTTGCCATCTTTTAGAGAATATTCTTCCAAATTTGAAATCCATCTAAGCAGGTTTGTCCTTCCAACAAGACATTCATTCCTTCTTACATGTCCTTGTGCATTGAGCCAAGTGGCATTTAATTCATTATTTTTCCCTCTGACATGTAATTTCACTATTTTCAAATTCCACCTAATTGAATTTATGTGCACATTCATCAAAATGTGGACATCCTTTGCCCATTCACATCTTGACAAGTGGCATTTTCCTATTGGGTGTTGAATGATCCCACATTGTTTCATTTTGATCATTCCTTCATCTTGTCTATCTATAAATAAGATGTTTCTCTCCTCATTTTATCATCCAAAATTTGAGCAAGTCTACTATACTCAATTTTATCTTCAAGCATATCTATTTCCATCCATTTCATCAAAGTCTTAGCTAGGTTATGCATATTTTTTTTATCATGGAGCTCAATTGAATCTTCAACAAAGTGGATCAACCTTCATCACTTATCAACATTGCATTATTGGAGTTGGGGAAGGGCCAATTTTCACATCAAATTAGCACCAATTCCCCCATTGGATCAAGAGTTTGCATGCTTAATTAGGATTTCATTGCTCTCTTATTGTGTTCTTCATTTTATTTCCTAGTTTGAGCATTGTTAATGGATTTCATGGGGAATCTTGATTCTTACTTTCATTTGGATCTAATAATGTTTTTTTTATTGTTTTTTGTAGGTATTAGGATTAGGGTTCTACATTTGGCGCTAGGAGGGAAAATATCAAGTTTAAATCACATTTTTTAACAAATTTCATGCTTTTTTCTCTATTTTTGTGTCTACAAGAAACTACACCTTTGTCAGTTCAGCGACAC
The DNA here is from genome assembly GCA_007258455.2 of Sequoia sempervirens. Classification (NCBI taxonomy): domain Eukaryota; kingdom Viridiplantae; phylum Streptophyta; class Pinopsida; order Cupressales; family Cupressaceae; genus Sequoia; species Sequoia sempervirens. Next base: position 5,553 of record VDFB02337983.1, read on the forward strand.
CATACAACAACACTATCAATCCAGTGGCTCCATACAACGATGCTTCAAATTGCAAACTACGTTGCTCAGTCTTTCCCACCTTGAATTCAAAATTCTTAACTCAACCGCTAGTTCAATTGTCATGTGTTAGAATTCTTAAACTTCAAACAACATCACTGGGTGAAAATATGATGCAATCACGCTCTCTATTTTGCTACAAAGCACCACGTGCAGAATTACCAGCACCATATAACACTGTTGGGTTCTTTAAACTACACTGCCTATGCAGACTCTACTACTGGAGAGAAATAAAAAGTGAAAATTTAGTTTTTTATAACATGTGCTTTTTAATTTTGATCATTTGGGTTATTAATTGTTTTCCTGACCTCTGTCTTGTAGTTCTAACTAGTTTTTTTAGGTTGGCTTAATCAAAGGTGAAGGAGGGAAATCAAGTTCAAAGTTGCATTATGACATCATCATCTCATGATATCAATTTTTTTTAAACACTTTAGTGTTTGTTGAACACTTTTAGAGAATTCATAATTTCTCTTAAGGATTTGCTTCTTTTCATGTGCTTAAGATACACTGAATTTATTTTGGGCTCTAAAAAGAATAGTACAAAAGTTTTCAATTTTTGCTACAAAGGGCTTAAAAATGAACTTTAGACAAACTCACTAGATTTGGTTTGAGGGTTAACAATTGAACAATCAAAATCTCACATTTCATTTGCTTCTTAAAAGGAAGTTAATCTTGCTTTGAAAGGATAAAATGAGTGTGTTTCTTTGTCTTGTAATCACTTACCCAAAGTAATACCATCGAAAAGACGTATGCGCTTCTCTCATGCCTCATGATGATCTAATCACAAGGATTTTTGGTGGTCTTAAGTTGAGTAAAGTGATTGCCTCCACATTTCATTTGTGATTAAAAATTGAACAAATCTTACGAGTGTGAGTGGAGCATATTGCATGCATTCTCTCTCTTTGTTTCGCAACAAGGATTGATCGAGTTATGGGTATGTTTTCTCTCTTTTGTTTATCTTAGATGGCTTGCCTTGTGGGAAAAAGTAATCACCCAAGGGAATGACCCAACTAGCAACACGCTAAAGCCAAGCGACTTCCAACCAGTATATAAGTGTGGATATTGGAATAAAGGCCAATATCACTAGGATGGTTCTGACGAGAAGGGAAAAAATGGTCTCTCATTGCATGGATTATCCCCAATGAACAAAATGCTGGCATTAAAACCCTGTTTAGAAAAGGCCAAAATCCTTGATCTATTTGTTGGTGCAAGAACGGTCATTTTGAAGCCACCCCACTTTTATGGCTTTTAGTAGAGATGTAAAGTATGCCATGGGAGTATCATGGGTATTGATACTTGGCTGCCCCGTATAAGTGACTGTCATGGAGGGGATCCAATGGATTCAAGCATCTAACCATCCGCTAAAAGTAGGCATAGCTAGACTTGTCCAAGTGGGGATTCAACAAATACAGTCTTTCATATCCATAGGGTTGTACTTGTTTGTAAACATTGGGAAAAAAAGTATTCAAAATTTGTCATCAAAATTTTGAACTCTCTAGGAAGCAAATACCATTGACAAAATTCAAGTGTTATTGCTTTCCCTAGGCTTTCCATCCCTCGAGGTTTCTAAAAATTTGGATTTATATCTCAATTTTCTTGCTAAAGTCAACAATAGGTAACTTTTTCATTGAATTCATCAAAGTTCCACATAATGTTTTTTGTGGGATGAGAAGAAGTTAAGAAATTAGACATCTATCTCAAAAGTTGATCAAGAATTGTTTGTGGTAAAAAGAAGTCACTAAGAAAAGCTAAGAACAATTGAACCCCACACATGTGTCTAAAATGATTTAACACAAGATCAAAATCCAGAAACCAAAGTAAAAATCTCTTAGTCCAAAAGATCATTAAACACATCTCTCAATGCTCTATGAATTCAGAAAAAGATTACTTTTCAACTTTTACAAAAAGGCTTCAAGAAACAATCCAATTTGTACTTGTTTTAATATTGTAAGAATCCAAATATTTTTTAGGAATTTGAGAATCTTGTTTAGAGTAAATTGTGTTCTTCGAAACCGAGGTCTTGTAAGCAAGATTCTTTTTAGGTTTATTTAGGATGGAAACCAATCACTTTAATCCATCCAAACATCAAACCAAAAATCATTTCACCATCAACTCTTGAAAATCTTCAAAAAAAATCCTCCATGTTAAACTTTGGGTAAATCAAAATCAAATCAAATCCAAATCATGATGTTTGATTAGATGTGTGTAGATGCTTCCTTCTCCACATATTTGATAAAATTATCAAACCTTGTGAAAAAATCTATCCCTTGATAAGATCCAACATCTTGGGCACTAGGAGTTCATTATCTGAAATCAAAATCAAGTCAATCAAAATCATCTTGTTTGTTTAGGTGCTTTTAGATGAATCCTTCTTCTCACACCTAGTAAAATTGGCATCTTGTGGAAACATTTACTCTAGGACAACATCTAACCTCCTAGAGTTAATGAATTCAATATCCAAATTCAAATCCAAATCAAATCAATCCCAAATAAAAATCAAACATCAAATCCAAGTCCTAAAGTTTAACATCTTCAATATTTTCTCAAGAGTTCCAATCATCCACCAATCATCCATCTTTCACATATCTCATTATCACCCTTTGATCTTTAAATCATCCTAAATTTTCTCTTTTGTTCCTAAAGATATAGCATTCTAAAGAATTATAGGTTCATATCTTACATTCTTGAAAAATTGATCCTTATTTTTTTGTGAAAACTAGATCACAACAAAAGGACATGGAGAATAACAAAGAAACATCAACTTCAAGTGACCTAAGTCAAACCAAATCTAAAATGAATCCTATGGGATCAAGCAATCCCCTAACTAATCTTCCTCTACCATCACAAAATCCTCAAGAGGGAGGTCAAGTAGAGGACATCACAAATAGTGCTTTTAGTATGAGTCAAGATGAGATCACTGAGATGGTTCAAAATCTTGAGAATCATAGAATGGTCAACATCATGATGAAGCTCCATCCCTCACAATACATGCTTGAATTAAAAAAACAAGGAGCTAAAATCCCTTCTGATTATGATATGAGCACCATTATGGAACCACCTCCTTGGATCATACACCCAATATCAACCACACTCCCCATTGTGTCCACACCCCCATTTCAATGCATCATTCAATCCATCCAACAAATTACAAAACCCATTGCTCCAACTCAACCCATCATTAACAAGGGGAGCCCATTTCTCAATGCATTACAAACACACCCCCTTGTGAATATTCAATATTTAGATCCAAACACCATATTGGGTCAATGCATTCCCCAAAGTCCATTACATTCATATGTCCCCATCACTTTTCATGATCCAAAGGACCCATCATCGTCATAATTTTGTACAACACCTCAAACCTCTCTCGCTATGACCACGCAAGGAGAAGGTGAATTATTTGGACCAAGGGGCATTTTCGACCTGTCATCTTCATCATTTCCCCAAGGGACCATGCCACTCACTTTCCCAACACTCCCACCCTTTCCATTAACATCCATATCACCTCTTGGTTTGGGGATACCTCCACTACCACCGCTCATTCAGAAACACTCCTTGATCATCAATCAAAGTATCATCCCAAATCCTCCCATCCTACCATCAATATCGCAACAATAGATGGTGACCATCCCCATAACAAAAGCAACCAACACATCATCTATCATCCCTCAAAACATGGTCTCTCAAGGACCAAGCATATCGATCGCACCATCCACTACACAAATTACCATCACCAATGCAATGATACCTCTCATCATGAGCACCATTCTGAGTCTACCATCACCACCACCACCACCATAATCAAACACACTAAATCAATACAACATCATGTTGCAAGTAGCTTAGTAAACTACCTACCAAAAAGCACTTAAGGAAATGGAAAATTAGCAAGTTGTACAACTAGTTGCTTAGCAAGCCACTCAAGCTACTCAAGCTACCCAAGCCATACTACAAGCTCAACAAGCACAATAAGAAGAACAAGCACAACATGTTGCTCAAGCCCAAGCCTTATTGCAACAACAAAAATAACTCACTCAAGCTGCCTAGGCTACAAAATCTCAAGCGTAGGCTCAAGCACAGGCTCAAGCACAAGTTCAAGCGCAAGCTGAAATGCAAGCACAAGCCCAATACCAAGCTTGACAAGCACAAGCACAAGCACAATATCTCACACAACAATGAGTAGCCCAACAACAAGCATACTAGAAAGTTCTAAAGAAATACTAAGAACAACAAGAAGCAACCCAACTTGCAACCCAACAACAAGCTCAACAAGAGACATTATTGGCATAGAAACAATAGGACCAATAACAAGAATTGTTGGTACAACAACAGTTACAAGCATATTTGATGTAGCAACACATGCAAACACCATCCACCCATCCCTCCAACACCTCCACCACTCCAAAACACATTCACTCCACCCCTTGATCCACAAGATGATGTAACAATGAAAATCAAGTTGCTCTCTCAAAAAATGCTTGATCTTTAGTCAAGGAAAACCACAAAGACACCCAACAACTTGTGTCCCTACCTGTTTGCAAAGAGCCTTGCAATGAAACTATTCCTAAAGGGATTTGAGATCCCCAAATTTGATAAATACCATGGGACAGGAAACCCTAAAGATCACAATAGGGAATTCCAAGTACATTCCATGGAAGTCGCATATGACGATACATATTTGATGTGGCTATTTCCTAGAAGTTTGGTAGGCCAAGCCATGGAGTGGTTCTCTCGCCTTCCTCCTGGCATAAAAATGTTCCAGGAGATAGTAGATGCATTCATAAAAAAATATGCCTTCAATATCGATATGGATGTCAGTCTAAAGGAACTATTAGCTCTTAAACAAGGAAAGAATGAATCATTTGCTTCCTTCCTACAATGATGGTGATCCAAGGCCAATAGGAGCAAATGGTCATGCTAGAAGAAAATGTTTGCACCATCATCACAAATCTCGAAGGAGCCTTGGCATTCCATCTAAAGTTGCAAGGCATCTCCATGTATGACCAATTGATTTCCAAGGCATTTAGCATTGAGCGAGCCCTTAGTAGACAAGGAGGAACACCCGTATATCCTGAATAGAAAAACAATCACCCATCCACTAGCTATAATGACAAACCTCACACATAGGAAAGAAAAAAAAATCATTACCAACAATGGTGTTGTCGATGCCAAAGTTGTCATCAATGCTCCTCGATAAAACACACCAACACCCCAAAAAAAACCCCAAAACAACAATCAAAACAATCGGCAAGGTAACATGGTGACTTAACAGCCAAACAATCAAATGATAAAAAATGCAAATGATCAAAGGTGACCACCCTATCGGAGCAAAAACTCCCCCAAGCAGAAGTACACTATCCTTGGGTAATCGGCTGAATCCATCATGAAGAGGTTAGTGGTCGAAAATCCCATCACAATCCCCACCTATGAAAATAATCAAGAACCCTTGATGAAACCACTGTGGTATAGTGAAAATCACCTTTTTGATTTCCAAAAAATCAAGGGACACACAACTGCCAGTTTTATGCCATTGAAAAACATAATTCAAGACCTCATTGATGATAAAATCATAAATGTGGAACAACCAATGGGAAATGAAAATCTTAAGATCTACACAAATCTAATTCCCAATCATAATAACAAAGGGAACTATAACAATTATAATGGGAAGGGTACATTCAAAAGTATGAATCATGTATACGACCATGTCATAACATCCCTCAATGAATATTACACTATCATCACCATCAAAGGAGCCCAAGCTAATTATGGAGTCACCATAAGAGGTAGAAAAATCACCATCATAGGGTCATCTTAGCCAAATAGAGCATCCACTTCCAACCCAAGGTCTGTTCCTAGTGGCTATAATGTCCTTGATTAGTTGCAAAGAACCCCAACTCAGATCTCCATCATGGAGTTGCTGCAGATTTCATTAGCCCACAAAAATATCCTTGAAGAAGCATTGGCTTCATCCACCATCCCCGCAGATCTTGATGTTGAACAATTCCAAGCTATGATAAAAAATAAATCATTACCCCAAATTTGCTTACATTCTCTAATCAAGACTTTCTCACTCAACCATCTCACAATCATGCACTCCATCTAGAGGTCCTAGTGCATAAGAACAAAGTCAAGAGAGTCTTGGTGGATGGAGGTGTGAGTTTAAATATCTGCTCCCTCAAGCTTATAAAGAATCTTAAAATCTTAGAGGATTCCATTGAAAAAGGAAAAGGCATCACAATCAATGCTTATGATGATCAAGAAAGAGTGTCTTAGGGCACTATCCAAATACCTATTCAAGTAGGGACAACAATTATGGAAACTACCTGTCAGGTCCTTGACCTCGATTTGCCTTACAACATTCTCCTAGGGTGTTCATAGATCCATGGGATGCAAGCAGTGGGATCAACCTTCCCCCAATGTGTCAAGTTCACATACCAAGGACAAGAGGTCACTATCCATGGGGATCCTGAACCATTCTCTTACTGCAAGAGCCTAGAAGAAAAATATTACAAAATCCCCCAAGTGCCAAAGAATGATGAAGGACCATCAACTCTATACATTGATTTGGTTACTCTCACCTCCACTTTTGTGATAGAGACACCCGCCATCCCTACCATATTTGATAGTGAAATTGACCTGTGTCAAGAACTTGATCCAAAGCATATTGAAAGCAACTTTGAAATCATTAAAAATCAAGAATTTGTATCTCCAAGATACTACAATGATCTAATGGACATTCTCCTATCTATGCAGGATGCACATACTCCTCCATCTACCCATGAGATGATTTCTATGGATGGACACATAGATGATCTTCATTCATAATAGGATCCCTTTATTCCTGACATTGTTACAGAAAAAGAGTAGGTTATTGATTTGTATAGTCAAACCGAGCTGTCAACATTAGGATCAGATATATCCCAAATTCAGACTGAGGACATTAGGTATGAAGATATCCAACATTATCAACTCAAAGAAATGGTTTAGATAGAACATTATATTCCAAAGTCAGCAGAGCATCCAATCAAAATAACATCATCTGTAGTGATCATTGATTAGAGAATGCATTCTAAATAGGCCTCTCAAAACAAGCAGAATCAAAGAATGAAGGTACTACTTCCACAATACTAGGGGAAACTATGTCTCAAGCAAACATCAACATAGGGATCACAAAGAGTCCTTATGATGAAACTAGTGTCAATATTACAACCAGCCACATCATGAATCTTCATCCACCCATCACCCCATCCACAAATTGAGACCAACATCAAAAGAAAGAATTGAATCAAAGTATGAAGAACATTATCAAAGAAAAAGAAGCTAGAAAGAATAATGGACAAATCAAATACAAATGGATACCAAAAAATACAAAGAAAGATCATCCCTATCAAACTCCATCAGTACAAGAAACTATGGGGCAAAATTAAAAAGGGAAAAGTATCCATCAAAGATGTCCACAAAAGCAAAAGTCAAGCAACATACAAAGTGTATCAAGCAGTTGGTCCTAATTCCATTAACACTTTTATATCCACCCATCATTGCTCATATTCCCAAGTTTGGAGAGTCAAAGGTTCCAAACTTTCAACCAATCCATCTCTCTTCCCTAAACACACTCCATCCATGCCTCCACACATGATATCCAATTCTCAAATTGACCATGTATTGGCAACAACCCTTTATCATAAAGATTCTGAAGGCACTGTATCACGATGTACACACAGAGACAAAGTTAAATCTAGTATCAATGAAGCAAATAAAGAATCTCAAAAGTTGCATTCAAATGCACATATCTTAGCAAAGCAGCTTCTTTAGGAAGGATACCAATGGCACGTTATGAAAAAAGCATCTACATCGACACCACTATGTGGGTCAACATTAATCTTTCAGAAAAAAACTAAAAAATGTATTAAGGAAAATTTTCAAGTTAGATAGCAAATAGCGTAAAACCATTAAATCCCTAATAACAATGGAGAACAATGAAAGCAAGAAACATGAGAGTATGAAACAAATTCACCTAGTCTTCAAGCCTCCATTGATTCACCTCCATTGGTCTTCTCCATCTTGCTGAAAATGATATAATTGCCCTTAAATTTGAAGTGCAACAATAACCTATGACCAAGCCAAGCAAAATATTGAAGCAATGTGTATGCTCAAGCACTCAAAAGCTCTCAAGCATACTGAAAATAACTTGTGTGTGTGTCCAAAATGACTTGAGAGAGGGCCTTTTAAAAAATTCCAAATGGTGAATGGACGGATAGGATTAAAAGTTGGTGAAACCCTAAGATCAACGGCTAGGATTCAATGTGATAAGGATGATTAGGGTTAGGGCAACATTAGGTCAAAGTTAGGGCAAGCCTTTAAATGAAGGGTTGGGATTTAATTGGAGATAATCAAATCAATGGTGGAGAATAATAGGTAGTTGGAATAATAGAAATTATTTAATTTATGGAGAATGTTGACTTATGAATTAAATAATGACTTAATTCATAAATGGGAATGAGACAAAAGAGAATAAATAATCATTTTAATTATTTATTTGGTGAGATGGAAAGTGGGATAAATAAATAAATTTATTTGATTGAAGGATAAATGGTTAAATGGAGAATTATTAGAGGGCATAAGGACTAATTAGTGACATATCTAAATAAATAAATGCAATTTATTTATTTAAATAATCATGGAGGAATAATTATGACATTAGAATGTGATTAAATAATTGAATTATTTGAGGGAGAAGCTTGGTCATCATAGAAAAATATGGTTTACAAGCTGAGGCCATTTTTATGTGTCTACATTTTGCCCCTCTTTGACATGATGCAGTTTATTACATTGTGTCAAAGAACAAGTAAAAAATATGCCCCAGTTTCAAAGTGAGGAGAGGAAGGATGATGAGGAGGTAGTGGTATGCCCCCTCAAGAGGACAAGTGGGTTCAAAGAATATGAGTGTGCTCTCAAAATGGATGAGAGGACCAGAGGATGAAGGAATAGAAGAAATGTTAGCGTGGAAATCATGGATGTGATGATAAAAAGGGAATACTTCAATATTTTTCCAAATAACATCATAGGGGTTGCATAATCATCATTGGGCAGTAAAATGTGAGAAATGGACAACAAACACCATGATATGACATAGACCAAGGTGTGCAAGGTCGTCCACTTGTGAAAAATAGACAGCCACAGACAAGGAATGTCCTAACTCATACTAAAGGCCAAGTGGCCCCAGTATTTTTGTCAAGACACACCAAAGACAACAATCAAGACAAATTAGGCCATGAGACATCATTGCACCTCTAAATCCTTCATGGGACATCCTCGAGGTAGCTAGTAACATGACCAAGAGATAAAACAATGAAAAGATAAAACAAAATAGACCAGCAAAATCAACAGCCATTCAATATGTTTGCCAAGATTTGTGTCTCGAAGGTTGATTGCATGACAATTTGATAGCTTGATGATTTGATAGTCTAACAGCTTTGACAGTGTGACAATTCCTGTCGTTAGGAAGGACACATCCTAAAAAGGCCAATGACTATGTGACGAAGCCTATCATCAGGAAGGACATATCCTGAAAAGGCCAATGACTAGGTGATGAAGCTTGTTGTCAGGAAAGACACATCCTGAAAAGGCAAATGACATTTTGACAGGGTCCAATTCCAAGAAGGACACATCTTAAAGGGGACCATAAAGTTACTAGGTTGACATTGTGTTGGAAATTTGACGGATGTTTGGCTTGATGACTGACTGGGCTATGTTGTCTATTTATTCGTGATTTGAATGTTAACTTTCAAATGACTGTCTTGGTTTTGAGTGTGACTATGTTTGACTTATTTGACCAAAATGACAAACCCTAAAGGACTGACCTAGGTGGCCTCGGGGGCTAATCGACAGATAGCCTTACCTACGTCGTGCACTCAAAGACCTCATAGTTCGACTGGGATACACAAACAAATTGAAGATGAATTGACATGTTTTGACTTGACCTGACAAACCCTAAGGGACTGAACCTAGGGGGCCTCGAGGGCACATCAACTGATGGCATTGCCTACGTAGCAAATGCGCAGAGACCATGTAGTTCAACTATTGACAAAGACTAAAATGACTGCCATGACTAACTTTGACTCTATTTTTGGGAATTGCAATGTTATTTGGATGTTTTTGTGCTTTCTTCAGAACACTTTTCAATTTTTAGGTCTTTTTTCAGGACTGTTTATGATTTTTAGAAAATTTTCGGGACTTTTTATGATTTTTAGGTTTTTTCCACGACTTTTATGATTTTTAGGATTTTTCAGGACTTTTTATGATTTTTATGATTTTTTTCAGGACTTTTTATGATTTTTAGGATTTGTTCAGGACTTTTTCGATTGTCAAGACCATGTGCAATACCCACTGCAGTCCCATGATAAAATATTGCCCCTAGTCAAGTTGATGGAAAGAACATGACCGGTATGAACTATAGGCAGTGTGTAAGACTTTGATGTCAATCACTGTTGGCCATGGAAAGAAATGTCAGGATGTCAGGGTGAAACATTGTGACGAATCTCAGCAAAATGCATGTTTATTATGGACGAAGGTAGATAGAGTGATAGTAGATGTCAAAGCAATGACCAACTACACATGGCGCCTGTTTGTCAGGTTTTCACCATGGTACTTATCCAAAGCGCCTGTTTACCAGGTTTTCACTATTGGATGAATTATTTCTCTTTATTTTTGTCAATTTTTTCATTTTTTTATATTTTTAATGTTTTGGCTATCGGCCAGACTTTCTGATGCTATGTATAGAACTTGCGTAAATCAGTGTTGCCGTAATAGTGGTTTACAATTCCTGAGAGGAACGGATGTTAGCTGAAATCACATATTTTTAGAAAATAAAATGATTTAAGCATTAAAAAGTTCCATTTTAAGGATTCCAATTGAAGAGGGTTTGATCAAATCACCTTAGATCAAACCCATTTGGATAGAACTTCGCTAGTTTTAAACCATACCTATAAATGCGTCTCCTTTACACCTATCAAAATGCTGATAAAAAATCACTCTTGATTTAGTTTTTGGGGGATCAAATGAATTCATTTAAAATTTATTTGAAATGATTATGGTATTCCTCAGAACAAGCTATCTAATGAATATAATTTTAATATGTTTTGGTTTTGTTATGTATTTGTTTTTTAAGTTTTATTAAACATTGGTTTTTCATCAAAATGAATTTCTTTGTTCTTCACATGTGGAAAAATAGAAGATTATCAAAAAAAATTTAAAATATGAGTGCACCAGATATTGAAGTCCTTGATCCAACAAAAAATTAAATTAAATTTTGACATATACAAAAAGTTACGCGTTATGGTCGCATTATGTCTGAATTGTAATTTGTTTGTCTTTGAAATTTGATTAAGGAAAAAATATTCAATAAAACTATCTAACCAAGTGGAAGCACTAGATATCAGAGTTACAAATCTAAATTTGAAAGAATTAGAATTTTTATCCTTCATGGAAAAAATTTGTGTTACCTGGTGTGCATCACTTTTAAAAAATGTTGTTTTCTGAAAAAAACCAATTTTCGTGGGAGATGGAAAAAGAAGTGTAATTTGATTCCAAAAAATTTTGAAAAAATATTTTTGGAATCTATAGACAAAATTTGATGAGACTCTAGTTTGCACCATCTTCAAATTCCTCACAGTTTAGACGCTATAGTTGCCCGAATGTGAAAATTTAGTTAAAAATAATAATTTCAGTGTCCAGTTTGGCCAAAAATTGTAAACCACTATTATGGGATCACCCAAATGCAAACTGTTGATTGGATCTGTTAATTGTTCACCATCTGGAGTAGCCAACTGATATGCACCAGAACCAAAGGACGCAGTGATGATGTACGGACCCAGCCAATTGGGCTCAAACTTGCCTGGTTTTTCTCTGTCGGACTGATTCTTAGGATTCTGCATGAGAACCAAGTCACCAATGTCAAATTTTCGAGTCATCACTCTTTTGTTGTAGCTTCTACAAAGATGATTTTGATATGCCTGAAAGTGGTTCAAGGCATTATCTCTACATTCATCTAGCATTTCTAATTCATGCAGTCGTGACTGTCGATATTCTTCATCAGTGATTAGACCTTTCATAGAGACTCGTAGGGATGGAATTTCGACCTCTATGGGCAAGATGGCTTCGGCTCCAAAGACGAGGGTGAATGGAGTGGCTCCAGTGGGAGTACGGATGCTAGTGCGATATGCCCACAAAGCAAGATTGAGTTGTATGTGCCAATCATGAAAAACGTCATTGACGGTCTTCTTAAGAAGTTTGATGATCATTTTATTAGACGCCTCAGCTTGACCATTTCCTTGTGGGTAGTAAGGCATGGAGAAGTGGTGTCGAATATGGAAGCATTCACAAAGTTCACAGACATCCTGATTTTTGAAGGGACGACCATTATCTGTGATGATGGATTGTGGAATACCATATTGACAGATGATATAGTTGAGGATAAACTTGGAAATTTGTTTGCCGGTAATGTAAGTGAGTGGGATGGCTTCGATCCACTTAGTAAAGTACTTAGTGGTGGTAAGGATGAATTTGTGGCCATTGGACGAGGTAGGATGGATCTTGCCCACAAGGTCGAGTCCCCATTGTGTGAAGGGCCAAGGAGAAGTAATTGGCCGAAGTTCCTGTGCTGGTGCATGAATCAAGTCACTAGGTATCTGACATTGGCGACACATTCTGACAAATTCAAGTGCATCTTGCTCAATGGTTGGCCAGTAATAGCCAAGTCTCGTTATCTTTTTGGCTAAAGTAGGACCACTTGAATGGGATCCACATATACCCTCATGTACCTCTCGCAAGGTCGTTCGTGCTTCATCAGTGTCAAGACATCGAAGCATGGAATTATCAAAGCTACATTGGTAAAGGGTATCACTAAGGATGGTCTATCTAGCAGCTTTTCGGATAAAGGACTTTCGTTGGTTATTGGATAGGTTGGGGGGAAGGGTTTGGGACTTGAGGTAGTCATAAATGTCTTGATACCATGGAGAATTGGGACCAACAAGCTTGCACACCATCTCTGATTCTGGTATGTCATATGTAGGAACCAAAAGCTGTTCTACCAAGAATTCAAATTGAGGCACATTACTAGGAATGTCCAGGAGAGACCCAATTGTTGCCATTGCGTCTGTTGCCTTATTTTGTGTTCTTGGAACTTGCTCAAAAGTCACCATGTGAAAATATGTTTGAAAGCTGTCAACCATTCGTTTGTAAGGCATTAATTTCTCATCCTTAGTGTCATAGTCATCGTTGACTTGGTTAATGACCAATTGAGAATCTCCAAAGACATGAAGTGTTCTAATCTTCCATTTGATGGCCATTTTGAGTCTTGTGACAAGTGCCTCATATTCTGCCACATTATTTGTACATGGAAAAGCAATACGAAAGGAATTAGGAATGGAGTCTCCTTGAGGGGTGATAAACAATATTCCTGCCCCCGAGCCATGATTAGTATGAGATCCATCAAAATATAGCCTCCAAGGTGACTGAGGTTCGGTATGAAATATTGACTCATCTGGAAAGTCTGCTACTAGTGGATGATCACCTTGTATAGGTACGTCTGCCAGTTGGTCTGCTATCACTTGGCCCTTTATCGCCTTTCTTTCAACATATTGAATAGCATACTCACTCAAGATCATTACCCATTTGGCTAGGTGACCTGTCAATGCTACACGACTTAGGAGATATTTTAGGGGATCAATCTTTGCCACTAAGTGTGTTTGGTGATTCAACATGTAGTGTCTTAATTTCTGAGTTGCAAAGACAACCACTAAGCAAGCACGTTTGATGGTTGTGTAATAATTTAGCTCATATCCGACCAGTGTCTACTGATGTAGTATATGGCCCTTTCCTTTTCTTCATGGTCATTCTATGCCAGTAATGCCCCTAGTGCTGAATTTGTTGTAGAAATGTATAGAATCAAAGGTTTCCCTTCAATTGGTGGCATTAAAATAGGTGGTGACAGTAGATATTCTTTTATTTGTTGGAAGGCCTCCTGACATTTATCTGTCCACACAAAAGGGATACTTTTGCACAAAAGATACTGAAATGGGTGACACTTGTCTGCCAATTGTGCTATGAAGCATCAGATGGATTGTAATCTGCCTTGCAATGTCCTGAGTTCACTTATCCCTTTTGGAGGAGGCATGTCTAATATGGCTTTCACCTTGGCAGGATCAACCTCAATGCCTCTACAAGAAATGATGTATCCCAAAATTTTTCCTGATGTCACGCCAAAGACACATTTCTTTGGATTCAAGCGGACCTTGTATTCATCTAGTCTCTTGAAAATTTTGTCTAACACCTTCAAGTGGTCTTTTCATATCAAAGATTTCTCCAAAAGGTCATCTACATAATCTTCCATTATCTTGTGCATCATGTCATGGAATATGGTTGTCATGGCTCTCTGATACATGGCACCTGCATTCTTAAGACCAAAAGGCATGACATTCCAACAGTATGTGCCCCAAGGATATATGAAGGCTATTTTGTGTTGATCTTAAGGGGCAATACGAATCTGATGATAACCAAAAAAACCATCCATGAGGGACAACATCTCATATCTTGCTGTAAGGTCCACTATGATTTCGATGTTTGGCAAGGGAAAGTCATCCTTTGGACAAGCTTTATTCAGGTCCTGAAAATCTATGCAGATGCGGATTTGACCGTTTGGCTTTGTGACTGGTACAAGATTTGATATCCATTCGACATAGTCTATGGATCGTATGAATCCCACATCTAACAATTTCTTAAGTTCTATTTTCACTAACAAGGCGATCTGTGGGTGCATCTTTCGCAGCTTTTGTTTCACTGGCTTGGCATCTAGAAATAATGGCAAATGGTGCAAGACAAGTTTTGGGTCCAACCCAGGCATATCGGCATAAGACCATGCAAAGTTGACCTTACGCTCTGAAAAGAATTTGTGGAACTCAAGTTTCTCTTCCTCTGTCAAAGATGCCGCAAAGAGAACCATCTTAGGATCTTCTGCTGTAGATATGTTGACTTCAATAGTATCCTCTACGAGCATGGCCGATTTTTCTTGAGTTACGGGGAGAAAGTCCAGTCCTCCATCCTTAGGTGCCTCAGAGAGGTTGTCCCCTTCAGATATGTCATTTATTTTTACTTTTTTATCGTCAGAAGGTGCCTTTTGGTTTTCACCTAAATATGTGTCATTTTTTGCTTTATTTTTATTTTTCATTTTGTGACTAGAGGGCGGAGAAGTCTCCCCAAATTAAGCAGCACAATATAGGTCAATGGAAAATCCAGCCTTGTGGTCTCCACTTGGTATACCCTCACGCAGTCCCATGAATTCTGCAATGGCCTCATCATTTTGAAATATATTCATAACTGACGGGCCTTGTTGATCCCAATCGATTAGTTGTGGGTAGACTAAGGAAATACCATCATCAGTATTGGTGAACGGTGGGTAGGACGTGGAAAGCATGCCGACAGATTCAGAGAGGTTAAAGATAAAATTGTCGTCATCAGGCTCTATATCAGATTCTATCCAGTACTCTGCCTCACTTGATTCACACTCATCAGCAAAGTAAGGAACAAAGGGAGTGGAGTTTGGGTCAATAGTGTCATGTGGAAATTCAAATGAATCTGAATGATGGTCATTAGGTTCAGTAGGGTAGACGAGTATGTCAGGATTATGGTCAATAGGAGTAGAAGAGGATATGGAATGAGTGTTGTTTGGTGTCGTGTCAATTTTGAACATTTTCCAGAATCTCTCTTCAAATGTAGGCTCTCCAGGTTCAAGGAACAAGTCATCAAGGAAATAGTCACTTAGGGATCGTTGGGAGCCAAATTCCCATTCATGGGAGTCAGTTTCAGAAAGGGGATCTTCAATTGTCTCGACATAGTCTGAAGCATTTACTCTCTCGCTAGAAAGTGCATTAGTACTATGATTGCTAGATTCTCCTGGTCCTAACCCTAACCCAAGATGTTTAGGTCTTCCTTTAGGTGCTAGAGGTTGTTGCCTTCCTGTCTTGTGCTTGCCGAGGCCACTAATTCCATCGTAGCCTTTTTCCTTTATCATGTCATATCCTTTACCATACATTTTTATTAGCAAGGGAGTTGGATCCTCTGGTTCTCTATAAATCCAAGACAACACGTTGTCAATGTCCTCTTGACTCATTTCGCCCCACTTTATGAATACTATTTTTGGAGGGACTCTAAAAATTTCTTTTGACTCTAACATGAAGCAAGGCTTGCCGTAGACCTGGGGAGACTTAGGCATTCTCGTTATGCAATAGGCCGTATTCAACTTATACTCTTGACACCCTTGATCCTGGATCTTAATACTTGTGTCGATGCTTGGGGTGATGGATGAAGTGGTAGATGTCATGGAGGTGGTCATGGTTGCTGAAGAAGCAGAAGTGGATGTGGATGTGGGAGGATTCGCAAGTGTTGATGGGTCAATGAATTTAGAGGATGAAGATGTCGAAGCTTCACTGTTGATAGGAACTTGGCGCTCTGAGATACCTCTCAAATTGGTACAATATTGAAATGGGTCAGGGTCTCCATATATGGTAATCTCAGTGCCTTCAAAGGGAAACTTCAAACACTAGTGATACATGGAAGGGACAACTTTCAAGGCATGAATCCAAGGTCGACCAAGTAAAATATTGTATGGAAGTTCTAGATCCAGGACTTGACAAGTGGTGTCCACAATGACTGGTCCAATATGAATTGGAAGTGTAATTACGCCCCGAGAGGAACGTTCTTCATCATCATATGCCTTGATAACAATGCTCTTTGTAGCATTTACACAAGCATTAGAAAATCCTAGGGCCTTAACCAGTTTTAAGGAGCATATGTTCAGTCCTGCTCCGCCATCTACTAACACTCGTCTGACCTTATGCTTATGGATAAAAACTTCAATGTGAAGGGCATCATTATGATTGGATTTGGATGATGAGTAGTCTTGGTCTGAGAATGTTATATGGTGGGGAGTGGTAAGATATCCCACCATGGCCTCAAATTGATTGACATCAATGTCTTGGGGAATAGAAGACTCTTGTAATGTTTTGTCGAGTATAGCCTTATGAGCTGGGGAAATACGTAGCAACTCAAGTATAGAAATTTGTGTAGGTGTCTTCCCAAGTTGGTCAATGAGATTAAAATTTCCTTTAGGCTGGGATTGTTTGGGTAATGGATTGGACTGCAATTCTTAGGTGGATGGGCTAGCGATTGTTATCTTTGGTTGTCTGGGAGGAGGGCCAGCTATGGTGACTTTTCCCCCACGGGTAGTGACATTGCATTCAGGGGCATTTCTGACAGTAACTGTGTTGACATGTTCAGCACTTGTTCTAATATGATTTATGATAGGTCCCCCAGAATAGTCATATGCAATACGGGCATGGTTGGCTTGATTATTGTTATTAGATTTTGACATGGAAGGGTTACTAGAACCATGGTCCTACAGTGGGTTCTTATGTATGGTATGGTCTGAATTAGATGCAAATTGTGGTCCACCTATCTCAATGGTATGATTCTTGATAAGGTCTTGTACTAGATTTTTCAGTTGTCGACAGGAGGAGGTTTTATGTCCTTTTTCTCGATGATAATCACAAAATGCATTGTCATCCCACCAAAATGGTTTAAACTACCCTGGGTCATATGGTTTTGGATCCTCAAGTCTTATGACACCATTTTGAAGGAGTTTCTTGAGGACTTCTTCAATGGGCTCACCCAAGGGGGTGTATGTGTGACTCCTGGGGAACTGTCTGGATTGTCGGGGCTGTCTTTGATTTGGGTTATTTTGATTACCTTGGTTATTTTGATTTGTCTGTACAACATTGGCAGCATGGGTCTGTGTGATCATCTGTGTATTTTGTGGTTGATCCCCTTTAAGGGTAAGTACAAGACCCATTGCATTGATAGCCTTAGCATCTACAATGCCATCATTGGTGACATGTTTATTCTTAACCCAGTATTTGTTCTTGTCAGTGGGAGGACTTGCATTTATGTTTTTAGGACCGTATTTTAATCTTCCCTCAGCAATGAGCGCTCTCTCAAGTTGGACGCCTCGTTCGACTAGGTCTGCAAAGGTTGTACAACAATGAACTCGTAAGCCATTTTTCAATGGGCCTAGGAGTGTTTGTACAAACATGTCAACCTTCTCTTTTTCAGGTATGTCTATGTGGCAGCGACTTGCTAGGCCTCTCCATCGTTGGAAAAATGGGATAAACATTTCACCAGTGTCTTCTTGTGTAAGTGTGCATAAGCTAGTGATGGAGGTGTCTGTGTCAATGTTATAGGAAATAATTTTCACAAATTTTTGTACAAGTTCATTCCATGTTTTTATCCCCTTCAAAGTGGAGAACCATTCGAGTGTGGGTCCTGTTAGACTCTTGGAGAAGAGTCTCATCAAGTAAGTGTCTTCATATGCAATGTCCATACAGTTGGTCGTGAATTCTCGAATGTGTTCAATAGGATTTGTCTTTCCCTTGTATTTGGTGAAGTTTGGGGCCACATATCCAGGAGGAAATGGTGGCATGTATAAAGTTGTGTCAAAAGGATATGGACATAGGTCATATGACATTGGTGGCATTTTGTTGGATGTTTGCATGTTTTCCATCTATTTTTGGAGGTCTACCACTCTGGCTATCAAGGCATCTATTATGGGATTATTGGTCACATCACACATGGGAGTGATGGGTATCCCTTGAGTCCCCATTGATTGTGATAGCATGTTCAAGTTTGGATGTGACATGTGTTGTTGTGGAATGTATGATATGTTTTGGTTTGGCAATTGTTGGTATTGCCAATTTTGATGAGGAATGTGTTGTTGCATGTGAATTTGTGATGAATATGTGGGGATGTGTGATCCAACCATATTTGTCGATATTTGGGGGATTTGGTAACCTTGACTATTCTGGTGCCCAAAGGTATTCATTTGTTGTGTCATTTGAGTGCCTTGTCCATATTGGAAGAATTGTCCATGTGGGATGTTGGTATTTTGTCCTTGGAATTGTCCATGCGGGATGTTGGTATTTTGTCCTTGGAATTGTCCATGCGGGATGTTGGTATTTTTTCCTTGGAATTGTCCATGCGGGATGTTGGTATTTTGTCCTCGGAATTGTCCATGCGGGATGTTAGTATTTTGTCCTTGGAATTGTCCATGCGGGATGTTGGTATTTTGTCTTTGGAATTGTCCATGCGGGATGTTGGTATTTGGTCCTTGTGAGGCATTGATGTTTAATTGTGACGATGTGTTAACGTTTGGTTGGGGACCTCTAATAAGAATATGTCATTTAGTTCCTCCAAAGGGATTGAATGAGATTCCAACATAAGGATTTGATGATGATGTCCCTATGGTCATAGATGAAGTTCCAAATATGGGGTTCGAGGAACTTGCCCCCATTGATGTAGATCCAAGGGTAGTTCCAACTGTTTGTGAAGATGTCATTGACATTGCGGGCATGGATTGTGATATTGCTTGTGGCATGGTGGGTGTTCCTCCAATAGATGTTGCATTGATTGAGTTGGAAGTGTTTTGACTTATGGTGCCACTAGATGTAACATTGATGGTGCTTGTAGCAATTTGTGTGGTGACAATAGTGTTATTGTTGGAGGCATTGTTTGTGTTTTGTTGAGGTGTCAAGTTTTGTGTTGTGTTGTCTGGAGATGAAGGTCTTATGGTATTGATTTCAAAGCCTCTTGGTAGTTTTACCCCTTGGTCTAAAAGCATAGCAAGGTATCTCTCAGCATCGTTCAAGACCAAGTCCTCTACAAATGAAGCTACATTAGGATTTTGGGCTGCAGCATCTAGATCCTCAGTTAATACTTGTCCAGTGTGGTCTCTTTGTATGAATGGTTCAAATGGATTTTGAGAGGATGTTGGCAGGTTCATGGAAGATGGTATGTTCATGTTGGTGAATGGATCGTTAAAATTCATGTCTTGGTTCATGTCATAAGTGTTGGTGTGGATGTTGGTGTTGAAGTCTTGTCCAAAGTTTGACATTTGTCTTTTCTTTCTTTGAAGCCTAGTTTCGACCATAAAAGAGAATTTCTCAAATGAAGATGACAACTAGTCTATGTTTTTGGTGTTTTTGTGATAAAGGATGACAATGCAAGGTGATTACAATGTATTCCTATGAAAATGATTGATGCAAGATGACAAAGTTGCCAAAGAAATATGTCAAATGTCAAGGTGACAATGATGGCTATGATGACAATGTTGATTAATGCAAGGTGATAGAATTGACTAGGTGCAAAATGAGGACTAAGATGATAATGTTGACTAAAAAGGCGACTAATGCAAAAATGAGGACTAGGGTGAACACTATTTTTGTATTTTTTGGATTTTTAGGCATAAAATATGCAAAGTATGGACTAAGATGAATGCAATGTGGAGAAAGGTTTGCCTAGCCACTCTAAGCTTAATCTATGTCTTAATTTTGGTTATCAAAGGACTTGCTAAAGGGACTAAGTGACAAGGTCAAAATGACTAGTGAGTTTTCCTAACTAGACTGTTGAGTTGGAAATTCTCACAAAAAGGACAATGACTGAAAATGAGATTGTTGACTAAGTCCCAAGATAACCTACTCTTGAAGGCAATGATTTTGCAAAGTGTGATGAGGTGGCCTAATCCAAAGTCTGCAAAGATGAAAACCTAATGACAAGTCTATGTAGGAAATGATGATTATGAAGCCTAGGGAATGCAACTAAAATTAACAAGGATGAACCTAAAGTAAAAATGCAAGCTAATCGTTGAATGATGAAAATTTTGAGCAATTTCAGTTCTGGTTTCTGACAAAGACGTTGAGAAAAGATGTTTAACAGTAGGAAAAATTGTTGGACTCGAATTCAATTTTGTGATGTTTTGATGAAGAGTTTGAATTGTCTGAAGTTGATTGTTTCGTTTCCAAATTTGGGATTGTTGTGTATACTGTTTGAGAATCCAGAAAACACTTAGCAAACATGATGTTTTGAATGTGTAATATATCACAAAGAAGACAAGCACAATCCTATGGTTAGGCCAGGACAATATCTGCTAGATTCCACTTGGGTTTCCCTAGCCACATATCCTTAGCGTGTGAATCCAGAAGCTTGGCTGCATGGGCTCCCCCTTACAGTGCACTCTCTTCTTAGGCCAACCAAGCTTCCAGCGCCCATAAAACTCCCATGGAACGCTGATCACCTCTACTAAAGATTGTGAATATGTGGATGCCTTCACAACGACCATTGCTGCACTAGCGGATAGAAGGTTTTTGGCTACTACACAAGAGTATTTAGTTTGGGACCCCCGTTCAAGTGGCCATACATGGGGCAAGAGATTAATCACCAATTAGGTGGCACTCCAGCCTGAAGAGGTTATGCTCAACAGGGTTTATGGGAGTACTACTATGTCCATATGACACATCCTCACTCGTAATCCTAGGCTTTCCCTTAGGATTCACATTTGTATACCAGTCAGGGGTAGCTCGGCCAAAGAGCTTCGTTGCCGGTCTGAGTCGCCTTGGGGTGAGTACTTTTTCCCACCAAGGAAGACCCAATTTCCTAGAGTCAATAACAGTTTCTCTTGCACCTAGGATCGCACAAGTGTGCAAGGGGAGAGGATACTCCTATTATTGAATCAAAGGTTACACAAGTTGAAAGCATTTGCTCATTTTAATATCCAAATTGAAGTGTGAGACAAACACATCAAACACGTTTATTTTAAACCAAGCTTATGATTTCAACTCAAGCACACAAGTTCTTTTTAGGCCCAATAAATCTTTTATGTGAAAGAGGCACTCAAGATAAAGCACAATTGAAGTGAGAGCCCTGCAAAAACATGATTAGTAGTTTTGAGTCCTAATCTTTAGCAAGCGAAAATGGACGTTGCAAATCTCGAATCATGGACATTCAAACCTGTTTGTGGCAGGCCTAAAACTGATTATCAGGGGCATAACCAAAGCTAGAATATTCCTTCACCCTATTCATTCACATCCTAAAAGTAACTTGAATGGAAATGAAAACTACTCAAAAGTATTGAACTTCCACAAATGACGAGTTCAACGTTTTGGAGATTTTGATGATTTGAACAATATTTAGAATGCATTTATTCATTCAACCAAAGAAACTAGAGAGATTCAAATAAGGAGCAAATTCAATCCAAAATATTTCATCAAACAAAACAAGTTCACCAAATGTATTAAGGAAAATTTTCAAGTTAGATAGCAAATAGCATAAAACCATTAAATCCCTAATAACAATGGAGAACAATGAAAGCAAGAAACATGAGAGTATGAAACAAATTCACCTAGTCTTCAAGCCTCCATTGATTCACCTCCATTGGTCTTCTCCATCTTGCTGAAAATGATATAATTGCCCTCAAATTTGAAGTGTAACTATAACCTATGACCAAGCCAAGCAAAATATTGAAGCAATGTGTATGCTCAAGCACTCAAAAGCTCTCAAGAATACTGAAAATAACTTGTGTGTGTGTCCAAAATGACTTGAGAGAGGGCCTTTTAAAGAATTCCAAATGGTGAATGGACGGACAGGATTAAAAGTTGGTGAAACCCTAAGATCAACGGCTAGGATTCAATGTGATAAGGATGATTAGGGTTAGGGAAACATTAGGTCAAAGTTAGGGCAAGCCTTTAAATGAAGGGTTGGGATTTAATTGGAGATAATCAAATCAATGGTGGAGAATAATAGGTAGTTGGAATAATAGAAATTATTTAATTTATGGAGAATGTTGACTTATGAATTAAATAATGATTTAATTCATAAATGGGAATGAGACAAAAGAGAATAAATAATCATTTTAATTATTGATTTGGTGAGATGGAAAGTGGGATAAATAAATAAATTTATTTGATTGAAGGATAAATGGTTAAATGGAGAATTATTAGAGGGCATAAGGACTAATTAGTGACATATCTAAATAAATAAATGCAATTTATTTATTTAAATAATCATGGAGGAATAATTATGACATTAGAATGTGATTAAATAATTGAATTATTTGAGGGAGAAGCCTGGTCATCATAGAAAAATATGGTTTACAAGCTGAGGCCATTTTTATGTGTCTACAAAAAAAATTAGAAAAAGGATTGAAAACAGTAAAGAGAAAAAAATCACCCTCTAGTAAAAACCACTACGGTGGCACCTTGGATAGGTACCATGATGAAAAACTAGAAAACATGTGTCATGAGTAGAATCAAGCATCTACGTGCACCAGTTTAGATGAAAGCATCTCATCCCATCCATAATACAATCCAACATCTCATCCCATCTGTAATAAATTCAAAATTTCATTCATCTTATCCATAATAAATCCATTCATCCATTAACCAGTTATCCAATCCATTTTCATCCAACTACATCCATCATCCAAGTTATCTTGATCTTGATGAAACTTTGGTGCACACTTTACACTTCCTTATGGTAAACATCTTGAAATGGGTCATTTTCATTGATCCTATCCTATCCAATGTTATTTGAGCCATGAAACACTATCCAAATGAGCATTCTTTATCTGAACACCTTAGCTTATTGCAAGATAATCCTTGGCATCCTTTGCATGCTTACCATATCCATCCATCCATACACCTATCCAAGCATCTACCCACGACATTCCATACATTGGTAGACATTGGGGATAGATATTTACATCTTGCTTTTAGAAAAAATCTTGATCTATATCCTCTACCTTATGTGGTGATCTAAACATTGGAAAATGTGAAATAAAATTGGTCCACCACTTGTGAACAAAAATTCAAATCACTAGCCCATGGCACATTTTGACATGAAGATGTTCCTTATAAATTTTTATCTTCAATTGAACATTGATCTGAACAATCAATATTAGTCACATTTAAATCACCCTTCAAATGTCACATCAAATCATTCAAACAACTTTTTTTCCAAAATCAAGCTTCATCAATCATGATCAATCAAATCCAACTAAAAATCATCACCTCGGGATATCCTTGTGTTGCTTAAACACTATCCTTGCATTGTTGTGCATCCTCAACAATGTTATCATCATCAATTCGATCGATATCTCAATCCTTGTGTTGTCTAACACTATCCTTGCATTGTTGTGCATCCTCAACAATGTTATCATCATCAATCCTAATCAATCAATCCTTGCATTGTTGTGCATTCTCAACATTGTTATCATCATCAATCTTGATCAATCAATCCTTGCATTGTTGTGCATCCTCAACAATGTTATCATCACCAATCCTGATCAATCAAATCCTTGCATTGTTGTGTATCTTCAACAATGTTACCATCATTATCAATCCATTGATTTGATTAATCAACCTTAGCTTGGTCTTCAACAAAATCCCAAACAGAGAACTGACATCATCACACATATCCTTATCCAAATCGTCAAAATCATGCGAAAATCCAAAAACATTAGAAAATTAGAAAATCCAAAAACATTCAAAACATATCAAAATCCAAAAAAAAAAAAATCCATAAATCAGAAAATGTCAAAAACATTGGAATCTGAACTACGTCATCTCTGAGCTTAAATGTAGGCAAGGCTAATCTTTGATTAGCCCACGAATAAAAATCCCAAAACATTCAAAAACCAAGAAAATCCAAAAATATCCAAAATCACATCAAAATAAAAACATTCATAAAATCTCACAAAATCCAAAAACATTTGAAATTTTGAAAAATCAAAACATTTGAAAAATCCAAAAAAACCAAAAAACAGCCTCAAAGCATTTCAAAAACGTCAAAAGCATCCAAATATTTGAAAAAATACATCTGTCTCATCTCACTTGCACCCACAATAATCAATTATCCATAATAAATTAGCAAAAACAATCACAACAATTAGCAAAAGCAACCTTCAATCATAAAATCAAAATCAAAGCAACAAATTGTTAAATGCAAAATCAAACTCTTGATCATTTTCAAACATGTCAATCAACTTTATATCAACAACCTATCAATCAACTTATCAACCCATCATCATCCTACACAATGCATGTCCTAGGATATATCGTTCTAACAATGGGCATCATTGTGGATCACTTGGATTCTTGTCCTATCAAAACACATGGGTATGTGTAGGATCATGATGGGCCCAAAAGTGGCAATATTATGGGTATTTGTAGGGTATGTGGCTAACGACTTTTTTTGTACCCAAAATTGATGAAACGAAAAGGGCTTTTAGAGGAGATTCTTAGCTTTCCACCAATATAAATTATGCTTTAATTTGAATTTAATAAATAATTATTATTCCTTTTCTATTAGAATTACGACTAAAGTTCTGATCGATAGGCTGATTGACAAACATCTATAGCTTTCAAATGGTATCACATTTTTTGAATCCAAAACATGTGTCACATTCTATGTTTCGCATACTATAGGATTAAAAAAAGAAAAATTAAATTTCATGAAGTTTGACCAAGTTAAGGTGGTTAGACATACAAGTTTTTATATTTTAAAAAGCTGTAATAAAAAATTTATAATTAATTATTTACTTGGAAAAAAATTACAAAAAAATATCTATCACATTTAGACATGAGTCCTCTACTTATATATAAAATATTATAAAAAAATATTATCATTTTATCATGGTTAGGGTGGTCAGACAGACACCTACTTATTTTTTCCCTAAAATTTAAGTACTATTGCATTGAAATTTCAAATTTTCACCAAATATATTTTATTTATTTTTAAATAAACCTAGTAGTTTAAAAACTATATTCAATTTTTTACAAATTCTATTCTTACATATTTTTGAAATAATATAGATAATTTATTCAATTTTTTATGTTAAGTTGCCTAACACTGATTTTTCTAAATTTTTTTCCACTTAAGGGCCTCTTTTTTCCATGATTATCCTACACATGCCCACATCCCTTTGGCTCAAGGTATGAAGAACATTGGCTTGTTTTCATACTTGATATTTTCTTTTGATTATCTTATTGTGCTCATTCCAAGGACCTCTCGATGATATACGAACGAAGGATTTAGAGAGATAGGAATGGGGCAATGATCATTATCATTTTTTTCTATTGTGCTTGATGGATGTTCTTGTAAAATAGCTTGGCGAATACTTGCTCTGTTAGGTACATCCTAGCAAAACTTTCATATGTCAAGTGTGAACAAAGAGTACTCCTATCTGTTTGTCAAGTCAAAGTCCATCGCATTGGGTACAATGCCATCTTGGTTCTTTATACCTTGATGCATCATACCTATGTGTGTTATGAAACATAAGGTAAGTAGCCCTTTTAAAATCCCAATCCTTGATAGAAAATCATCATCTATCTATCATCATCATCATCTAATAAAGTCTCGTTAGATCATGGACTTGTTGGATCCTCTTGTCATCATCTCATTTCTTCTTTCTTCTCTCCACGCTAACATAACATCATCAATGCATCCATCTTCCATCCATTTTGAATCCACAAACCATCGGCATTCTGCATATCATCTCACATACATGTTTATCATCATAATATAGATTTGTTAGTCTAAGCATCTCATAAAATCAAACATTTGCATAATCATAACATATCACATCATCCATCTCATCCATCAGCACATCATATAATCATTTAAGTTGTTTAGGATAATAGATTGGTTATTATAAGCATCTTAAAACCATCTCTTTTGCATCATCATCACAATCATCCATACCATCCAATTTGAACCTCTTTATTGTGAGATCGACCCTCAAATCAAATCTTTTCACTCGATCTCTTGAGGGGGAAATGTACTAGTGTACTTTCTGCTGGGGCATCCAAAAAATCATAAATTTTTTGAATTTTGATCACGGAAAGTTTATTCTTTGAACCAACACAGCAAGTACATTGCTTCAAAGAGGGAAAAAATGTAGATACATGAAATTAACATCATGCACTCAATTCACATTCATCCACTCATTAAATAAATCAAATTCACATTCATCCATTCACCAAGTAAATCAATTTCAATCTCCTAAACGTCATCAACTTTATTTAATTTAATCTTATCATTATCCCCCTTAGCTAAATAAATCAAATATTTACTTAACTAAATCTATATCATCTTTCATCTCCTTTTTGATTTAGTTTAATCTTTAAATCTAAAGCAAGAAGGTCAAATCACCTAATCCTCTTTTTAATTAACTAAATCAGGATTAAATCTAATCTACTGAATGTCACATCCTCTAGCTTTTCCCACTTGCATAAATAAATCAAGTTATTGATTTATTAAAATCAACATTTTCCATCAACATGGCATCTTTGAGGAATATTCCCTTAAGTTTGAATTCAAAAACAAGTGGACATGTACATCCAATGAAGCATTTATGAGCACTTACATGGCTCTTACATGTCCCTTTGCAAAGCTCAAACTCAACATTTACTCTCAAATTCAAATTTCAAATTTCCCTCTCTTTGGAACATTGACCAAAATGTGTTCATCCTCCAGCCTATCACAAGTTGACAAGTGCCCTATTTTCATTGGCTTGTTTTAGTCCCACATCCTCCATGTTTGGAATTCTTATATCAATCTATTCTATAAATAAAGATAATCTCCATTGGTTAAATCCTCCACAATTTGATCTACAAAGCTTATGCAAAGTCACTCTCTTGATTTGAGAACTTATTTTGTCCATTGCATCATCATCATTGGCATTATCAAGGGTTGGGAAAGGGCTATTTTCCACAATAGCACCAATCCACTATGAGATAAAATTGGATCATGTTTTTTATATGCTTTGTTTAGTTTCCTTGATTCCTTTCATTGCATGATTAACATGTTTCATTATTTCATAGGGACGTTGATAATTTGCTTTGTTTTAAAATGCTAATCATGCTAATGTGTGTGTGTTAGTTTTAGCCATTTGCAGATTTTCACCATCCACAGACAGTAAGGTCATTATCTAGGAAAATGGGTGTGGACATTATACAGTTCCAAAAAATGCTTTTTTGGTAGGAGAGTTACCACAATCTCCCAGGTCATGAGGATGAACACAATCAAATGATGCCTCCTCATTCTGAACATTCACTACAGGATCTTCCAGCTTCAGAATTTGGGGAGATCTCAACCGGGAAGTAATAGAAGAGGACCCATCCCATCTCTTATTTCAAGACAATAGACCAGTAGCCAATCTACCTATGGATGATAGTAGTAAAGCCTTACAAATGATGCTTGCAATGGGCTATGACAAAAACCAAAGGCTTGGAAAAAATTTCAACAAGCTTCTAATACCCATCATTCCTAAGATGCGCATGAAAAATCTTGGCCTTGGATGTACCCCTTGGAGTATAACCATACATGGTTGGAATCCCCTAGTTAAGAAGGTTAAAACTCCTTAGCAATCAATAGTTGAACTTTGTTTACCTATATCTACAGGTCGAGTCATAGAAAACTTTACATTTAACATAACTAATGTCTATAGTAGTAGTGATGATGAAGATCCTATAATCAACTTACATATTCTTTTTGAAGACACCACCCTTCTCATGATTAATACCGTATCATTTGGGTCAACTAGTCAAACCCATGACATCAACCTAGTATACCCCCATCTCATCGATTATAACCAACGAGGACCACTAGTTCTAGATGCTTTAAAAAATGATGAAGCACTCTCAGAATTCATGGGACTGAGGAGCACGGTACCATGCAGAGATCATAAGTTTGGTTTCGATATCATTCTAGACACACAAGCTTACTAAAGGGAGACAATTGAATCCTTTAGTCACAAGAGTGAAAATCTGAGAATAATCTCAAGGGATTTGAGTGAAAACCATGTTGTGGAACTCTCTAACCTTAAAATAGTAAAAGAAAAGTTTGTATTGAATGATGAAAACCTCTCTGAGGCACCCAAGGATGAAGGATTCAATCTTCCTCTCAGAGCTCTACATTAGGAAAAGTCAGCAGTTTTACCTGAAAACTGCAACCCAGTCAACTTGGGAAGAAAGGAAACTCTGCATATCACATTTTATGCAGAATCATTGATGTCAGAAGAACATGAGCTTCTAGCTGCCTTCTTAAGGGAGAGAAAGGTCAAATTTGTATGGAGCTATGCTGACATGCCCAGGCTTGATCTAGAGATTGTGGTCCACCATCTACCAGTTTACCCTTAAGAAAATATTGTCTAACAAAATCTTAGGAAAATGCATCCCTAGATAGCCTTACTAGTTAAAATGGAATTAAAGAAGCTATTTGATGTCTAGTTCATATGACCAATCAAGTATCCAAAGTGGGTATCAAATCTAGTTCTTGTTTCAAAACTTGATGGGGGCATCTATGTATGTACAAATTTTAGAGACCTGAACAAAGCATGTCCCAAAGATGACTTTCTCTTCCCAAAATTGATATGATTGTAAATATGAATGCAAGACATGAGATGCTTTCACTAATGGACATATTCTCTATATATAACCAAATCATGATAGCTAAAGAGGATCAACATAAAATAGATTTTACTTGTCCATGGGGGACATATTGCTAGAACATGATGTCATTTGGCCTAAATAATGTTGGAGCAACATATCAAAGGGCCATGACCTTAATATTTCATGACATGATTCATAATACTATGAAAGATTATGTTGAAAACATATTGGAAAAATATAGAAAGAGAAGGGACCACATAGCAGCATTGAGTGCCATCTTTTATAGTTTGGAAGATTAAAAGGTCTGCCTTAATCCAAAGAAGTGTGTCTTTGGCATACAATCAGGGAAGCTATTAGGATATATTGTGTCCATGAGAGGGATTCAAATAGATCTCGCTAAGGTATAGGCAATCCTCAAGATGGAAGCACCTAGGACATTGATGCAACTAAGAGGCCTACAAGGCAGGCTCCAGTCAATCCATCGGTTCATAGCTCAGCTAGCAGATAAATCAATCCCATATTCTCACCTACTCCACAAGGGGGTAGCATACAAGTGGGATGACAAGTGTGATCAAGCCTTTGAAAAGATAAAAGAATATTTTCTTACACCTCCAATGCTTATGCTTCCATCCTAAGAAAGCCTCTAATCATCTACATATCAACAACAATAGTCGCTCTTGGTGCTCTCCTAGCCCAACATAATGAAAATGGAACAAAGAGGGCCATCTACTACATCAATCGAACCATGGTAGGGCATGAGTTAAACTATTCCTTCATTAAAAAAGCTTGTCTAGCAGTGGATTTTGCCTCACAAAAGTTTAGACACTACATGTTAACACACAAAATCAAGCTCATTGCTAATATCAACCCACTCAAGTATCTTCTCTCCAAAGTCATACTCATAGGAAGGATGGCCAAGTGGGTTATGATTCTATCAGAATATGATATCGAGTAAGTAGAACAGAAGGCCATCAAAGGGAAAGCTATTGTAGACCAACTGGCAGAAGCAACAAAGTACTCAGAGAATCTGCTAATTTCAGAGTTCCCTAATGAATCCATCTTCAACATGAACATAGTAGACCACTAGAAGTTGTACTTTGATGGTTCCTACACATAACATGGATCAAAAGCTAGAATCTTTTTCATCACTCCATAGGGGGATTGCATACCAATATCATACAAGTTGAAATTTCCTTGCACAAACAATATCATAGAATATGAGGCTCTAACCATAGGACTCAGAACAATAGTACAGTGGCACATCATGGTTCTCAAGGTATATGGGGATTCACAGTTGATAATCAATCAAGTAAATTATGAGTACAAGACTAAGGATGATAAGCTAACTCCATACAAGAAATTGGTGGAATTTTTTAAGGAGTCCTTCATTGAAATCACATTCGAGTAGATACCTAGAGAAAACAACAGAGAAATAGACACAATGGAAACAATTGCATCCCTAGTTGATATCCTTCACAATGTCCTAAAGAATGAATTCCTAGTAAAGGAACTTCTCATGCCTACATTCAGGTACTAGAGTCAAAACTCATGTGTGAAATCATTGGTCCTGGTGATCCTTGGTACCACGACATATACACTTATATGAGAATAGGAGTTCTCCCAGTCAACTTAACCTCAAACCTTAAGAAAGCTTTTGTCTAGAAAGCATCCTAGTTTGTCCTCCTAGGAAATACCCTATACCTTAGAAGCATAGAAGGAACCCTATTACGCTTCTTGAATGCTGAGGAGGAATTGACTGCCTTAACTAAAGTGCATAATGACACATGTGGTTCACACTCAAGTGGTATGACCTTGGCCAAGAAACTATTGAGGATATAGTATTATTGGCCTACTATGGAAAGAGAAGCACATGACTATGTCAGAAGGTGTCTACAATGTCAGCAACATACAGACCTCATTCATGCACCAAATCAAGAGCTTCATCCCATCATCACACCATGGCCCTTCTAGCAATGGGGGCTCAATCTCGTTGGGAAAATCACCCCTACCTCATCCAGTGGACGCAAGTTTATCAGTACCGCCACTTAGTACTTTACAAAGTGGGTGGAAGCCATACCAATGACATACATTACCAGAAAGTAGATATCAAATTTCATCCTAAACTATTTAATATTTCGATACGGTGTTCCCTAAGCTATTATCTCAGATAATGGGACACCATTCAAAAAATAGGATGTCCATGACCTATGCGACAGATTCAAAATTCAACATCACTTTTCCACTCTATATTATCACCAAGGAAATGGCCAAGGAGAAGCCAAAAACAAAACCATTTGAAAGATCCTCAAAAAGAAATTCAATGACATAGGTCATGATAGGCATCTACAGTTAAATCCTGCCCTCTGGGCTTATCGAACTAGCAACCGCACACCAACAAGTGCCACCCCCTTTTCATAGTCTATAAATCAAAATCTATATTACCCATTGAGATCGAGCTTTCATCACTCATAATATCACTACAAAACCTCATCGTGGATGAAGAATACCAAGTATAAAAACTAAATGAGCTAGAGTTAGTGGATGAGTGGCATATGGAAGCACTAAACCATTTACAAGTCTATCAAAACCAACTCAAGAGGAGCTATAACAAGAAAATCAGGGGTAGGACATTCCAGGTAGGGGAACTTGTGCTAAATAAGTATTAGAAGAATGTCCCAAATCCAAATGAAAAAGGAAAATTTGAACCAGTCAAGCCATTCATACGTCCATCTTGAACCTCTTTTTCAAAAGATCGACCTTCAAATCAAAATTTTCGCTCGATCTCTTGAGGGGGCACTGTACCAATATACTTCTTCCCGTTGGGGCATCCAAAAAAATTAGAAATTTTTTGAATTTTGATTGTGGCAAGTTTATTCTTTGAACCAACGCAACAAGTTCATCACTTCAAAGAGGGGAAAAATGTAGACACGTAAAATATACTAATTGACATTACACAACTGATCCTAATTTAACTAACACTACTTCATATTGAATCATCCCTTTGTCTAACCATTTAATCAAATAACCCTTATTTGATTAAATTCATCGATTTTCCTCTCTTAATTAAATAAATCAATTTTATATGGTTAAGTCATTATTTCTCATTAATTAAATCAATCATTTGATTAATCCACTTTATTTAATTAAATCTCTAAAGTTCTATTAAATTAAATAAATTAAACCTCTATCTAATTTAATCTAACATCATCGCCTTTAGTTAACTAAATCAAAATCTTTATTTAACTAAGTCTAAATCATTCTTCCTCTCAACTTTGATTTATTTAAATCCTCAAACCTATGTCAAAATTGTCAAATCACGTAACCTCCTCTTATTTAATCAAATCCTTGATTAATTTAATATTTTTCCATGTCCCATCCTCTAGTTTTTGAAACTTGCACATGAAAATACATTTAATGGATTTATTAAATCCTTATTGTCTTTCAACTTGCCATCTTTTAGAGAATATTCTTCCAAATTTGAAATCTCTCCAGGTG
Source organism: Sequoia sempervirens (assembly GCA_007258455.2). NCBI lineage: Eukaryota > Viridiplantae > Streptophyta > Pinopsida > Cupressales > Cupressaceae > Sequoia > Sequoia sempervirens. The sequence goes on from VDFB02337983.1 coordinate 38,435, forward strand.
GATTTATCCTTCCAACAAGATGTTCATTCCTTCTTACATGTCCTTGTGCATTGAACCAAGTGGCATTTAAGTGATTCTTTTTTCCTCTTACATGTCATTTCACTATTTTCAAATTCCACCTAATTACATTTATGGGCAGAATCATCAAAATGTCCACATCCTTTTCCCATTCACATCTTGACAAGTGGAATTTTCCTATTGGGTGTTGAATGATCCCACATTGATTCATTTTGATCATTCCTTCATCTTGTCTCTCTATAAATAAGAGGTTTCCCTCTTCATTTTATCATCCACAATTTGAGCAAGTCTACTATACTCAATTTTATCTTCAAGCATATCTATTTCCATCCATTTCATCAAAGTCTTATCTAGGTTATGCAGATTTTTCATCATGGAGCTCACTTGAATTTTCAACAAATTGGATCAACCTTCATCACTTATCAACATTGCATCATTGGCGTTGTGAAAGGTGAAATTTTCACGTCAAATTGGTATCAATTCCCCCATGGGATCAAGAGTTTGCATTCTTAATTAGGATTTCATTGCTTTCTTATTGTGCTCTTCATTTTATTTCCTCGTTTGAGCATTGTTAATGGATTTCATGGGGAGTCTTGATTCTTACTTGCATTTGGATCCAATAATGTGTTTGTTTATTGTGTTTATAGGTATTAGGATTATGTTTCTACATTTAGATAATGATAAAAGGGTGATTCTAGATTACCCTTTACTAGAAATACAACAAACCAAGACCAATGAGGTTATGAATGTGCAAGTGTCCATTAGATCCCGCTTGACTATTGGACCTCCTACATACCCTATGGTACATCCTAAGAATCTCCTAGTTCTTTATTCACCTTCACATAAAATTCAAACTCAAAACAAAATTGAAATTATCATTTACGCTCCCAAGAATAATGTATCATAGAAACTGAGTCATAATACCATTTCTCATATATATAACACAAGGAACAATCCACAACCAAGACAAACACCTCCAACATCCCTCCCATTTCCTATCCTTATCTTATCTGATCCTCCTTGTTTTACTTTGCATAATGGGAAGGAGTGTGATCTTATTGAACAACTTAAGAATAATCCTTCAAAGATATCCCTATGGGACCTAGTTTAGAATTCACATATTTATCACACTATGCTTCAAACAGCCTTGCAACAAGTTGTGGTCCCCTCTAGTGCTAACCCAAATAACATAGCAGCCCTTATCTAGGGAATAAATGTCAAAATAAAATTCAACCAAAGCGAGCTACCTCCATTGGAAGTGCAAAAACAAAAATTCACTTTCATGGTAATAGTTAACTACAAGGGAAAAGGTAAAAAGTGAACCCTTGTTGACAATGGCTCAACCCTTAATGTGTGTAGTGTCACCCTTTTGGATAGGATTGGTGTGGATAGATTAAAAATCCAACTTGCCTCATTATCCATTAATGGATTTGATAATGTGGGAAAGCAACTGCACTTGGTGTAATCACTTTACCTATTACAACAAGAGAGGCCACATTAGAAACCCCAATCCATGTTATAATGATCTTTCATATAAAGTCCTTTTAGAGAGACCATGGATTCACGAAATGAATGATGTTCCTTCTACTTTGCATCGTATCATGAAATATTTCTACAACAAAAAAGTGCACATACTTGAAGCTGATCCTGAACCTAACAATTGTTTGAACATTGAGA
>VDFB02337983.1:40229-132726 GCA_007258455.2 Sequoia sempervirens
AGAAACAAAATTTTTAATAGTAGGTTAGGTCTTTCCTATGTTTCTATAGTCAATGGAGTCAAGTTTTTTTGGTAAGATGCCTTAAGGCTAGGCAATGAAGTTTTCTTTGTCAAATAAAGGTGTCTTGATGGGGTTTTGACAAATTGATGAAGGAATTGTCAATACAATGATTTTGTGGGTTTGTGTAGAGCATTTGAAAGGTTTTGTGTTTGTTTTTCCAAGGAATCCCGGTGTTGTGTTGTTTGTGCCAAGGAATCTCAGTGTTGTGAGTTTTAATAAAACCTTAGATATTTGCTTGAAAATGGAGGATTTGTTAGAAACATACTAAAGAAGCCTTAAATCTAGAAACAAATCATGGTATTTGATGTTTTGGCACATGATTGTTGACTTTTTGTTGTGATTTTGTGAAGGGAAGATGTTTGAGAGGTAGTTCCTTTGTTAAATTTGGCTAATCTAGTAACCTTTTGAAATAGGGTAGTCTAACAGTTTTCTATTTTGGGACAAACAAGTCTCAATGAATTTGTTGGAATGTTATGTGGGGTGATGTTATGAGACTTAGAGGGTGTCTAGAAGGTATTTGAAAGGCCTTCTCTAAAATATATTGTGTAAGGTTGAATTTTGAAGACTACAAGCCTATTAGTGTGAGGTTGGATCAAGTTGAGAGTTTTTGTTTGAAGGGTTGATCATGTCTAGTTGAAGTCTGATCATTTTTAGTCTAATTGTGAGTTTCTCCACCTTGTATTGAATCATTTTAGTCCATATTGAAAAAATAAAATCAATGATTAATTTTAAACCCAAATTGATCTAGTTGGCCTAAAATAGAAAAAAAAACAATAATTGGATTCTCAAGACTACTACAATAATCATTTAAAAATGCTTTTTCAAGTTCAATGTCCAATGCCTACTCTTTGAACTTAAATCTACTTGATATTTTCTAGATTTTCTCTACTTTTCTTCTTCATTATCTTAGTGATCCAAATATGAGAGAGGCTTCCACTGATTCTTTATGCGAATTTTTAAGTTTCAGTCATATGTCGTCTTACAATATAAATCAAATTGCATTCAAAAAGTAAGGAATAGGTGGCATTATTTCTAAGAAATTGTCCAATCAAAACCAAAATTCAGATCTCCTTAGCAAAAGCACAAGAAACAATGTTGAATCCCTCATATGTGTGTAATCTATAAAATCTTGAACAATAGTAATTAAATTTTGTAGAGATTATGTCAAAGTTTTGTCATATGAAGATATAAGTCAGATTGTATAAAGCAAAAATCATAAAGATTTGGAAGAATATCGAGTTTAAGATTTTAAAGATGACACTCTGAGGAGGCCATTCAATTCTAAGATTTTGAATGAATTAAATTTGTAGGCCTATTGAATGCATTAATTTGTGATTGATCTACACTGTAAAAAAATTTTAAGGATTGATTTCAAAAAATGATACATTTTGCTAGATCAAATCCTAGTGCATTTAATTGGCAATCAAATCCACACACATTTCCCAATGACATTTCATATCAAAGATATTAAAAAATAATCCCACCTCACAAATGATGGCACACCTACAAAGATTTTAAGTCGTGCTATCAGAAGCCAAATCTGATTGCATGGTAGAGGATTCACCATTATCAATAATATAAATGTGAAGGAAAGAAGTTCCCAAAAAATTGAGTTGCTTTCCATTTTAGTTGACACTAACTCTCCTATAAGTTGCATGAAGATTGAAGTGGACATTATTAAAGAATGTATACATTTTACGACTAATAATGATTATGAATTGATAATATCTAATGTTCATGGATGACCAACAATCCTCTAGAGAAAAGGTTAGATGTATCTATTGGGATTCCATGTAGTGTAGTAACATTACCTTGTGGTGACCACCTAAAAATGTGTTGGAATGCTAGCATGATGTGAAGGAAAATATAAAATAAAATTTTATTGAGCTCACCCGATCTGAAGATGGTTTGATTCAAATCCAATTGCTTCTTCAATCAAATCAAGAAATTGATTAAATACACCTAATGAGTACAACTTTAATAATCTTATTGGTGCATGTCATAGAGATTGTTTTTGTGAATAGGCAATCAATATATTTCATGAGATGAAGGTGGTTGGATGTAAGCTAGGTTGTGTGACCTACAATTCTCTGCTAGATTTGTATGGGAAAAAATTGGTACCATGATGAGGCATTGAACACCTTACAAGAAATGGAGAAGAATGGGCACCCTCCTAATATTTTCACTTTTAATACACTAATATTTGTGACCTAGTTGCAGTTCGCTGGTGATGGCTCTATTCCTATTCAATGGAAAATGTATCCTCTAACTTTGTTTTAATTGAGCCATTGAGGCTAACCGACCCAAACAAATGAATATGCATATTCGTTGCCTTAACAAATAATCTAAATGTTATGGGGAGAGCATCTAATATCAATGAAAAAAACACACTAGCTCTACTCTACGCAAAAGACCAACAATCCTGCCTTTTCCTACTAGAAAGAGGATCTTCCCTACCAAATTGGGTATCGTATAATGAAATAAGAGATGAGACTAGGTGCGATTTCTGAGTATATTTTTTCCCTCCTTTAGCCAACCAAACCTTGCATAATGAACCCACGACTTTGGTAAATGCCACACCTTTGTTCTGGAGACTCACTACTTTTATTGATGAGGGTCTTGAAAAATATAGGTTCCTTAGCACACCTGGCAATTTATCTACAAGGTTTGCATTTGGAGGATCACCATCAGTTGGGCTGCATCATTCACATTCTATCACTCTACAAAAACCCTAGTTAGTTATATGCTAAAAAAGAAAAATCTCTCCTGGTTAAACAACCTATCAATGATATACTACTAACTTAAATCAAGCACCCTTTCAAAAATGAAGAATAGGAAACATATGGATTTATAGTGGCATTCTTTGCTCTCAAAAGACACTCTTATTTAAACTATCAACATGACATGCTTTTTTGTGCTCTTATTCAAACAATGGGCATACAGACAAGTCACATGAACTATTGATAGTATAGCACCAAAAGATATGGTCTCATTGAATGCAAGATATCCATAAGATGGATCTTTTGAAAGACTTTAGATTACACTTTAGATAGAAATTTAATTGACTTTCTATAAAGCCTTGCACACAAAAGCTAGGATTGACCAACATGATTAAGATTGAGTCTACCACTATTCACATCAATAGCCACCATAGGATATCATCAACTTTGTTAAACAAAGTCATTTGTAGTTTTTACCCATGATCATAATATAAAACTAGAGAATAATTGTCTTTACCAATACACTTCTACTCAATTTTGAAGGTACTCTAAATAAGAAAAACCATAAACAAAAACAATATTATCCTTAGTATTTAAAGTGATACAAAGTCAAATTAGAGAGCCAATGCATAGAAAAGGTCCCACAGTGGGTGCTGAAATGTGAGAGGTGTATCTACAAGATCACTAACAATGGATAAATAATACCAAATTAGCCTATGTTAGCAAACTCAAATAAACCACTCCCTATGAAATTATTGATCAAACATAGAAGAGCAAACATGAAGGAATGCAACATAGCCAAATAAATATGTAAATATAACATAAATCAACCAAACCATCATCCCATATGGGGATTTGTGCTCCTTTGATGTGAAAAGAGAGCCCTTTCCCAACCCCTTTTGATAAACTTCTTGATATTGATGAGAAGATGAATTTGATGCAAAATCATCATAAAAATAAGCTAAGATGTGATGAAATGCAAATGATGATTGTTCCTATAGTGAGGATGCTAATATTTTGGATGGATTATGGAATAGAAGTTCCTTGTATTTATAGGTTGAAGGTTTGAAAAAAAGGAGAGATGGTAAGAGTGTTCGACTAAAGAAGAGCTAATGATATTGTGACACTTTTCACATGGCTAGTGGAGGAAGGTGGAGCACATTTTGGAGAATGTGCATGGTTAATGCATGTAGTTGAGGATTTAAGAGGTGTAAGAGAGATTAATGTACTCGTAAGAGGCATTAAATGAATATGGTTGAAATGTTTTGGAGGTAAATGGTTTGGGGCAAGAAAGTAAAATAAGTGGAGTAAATGAAGGAATATTCCTTGTGAGGGAAAATATGTTAGTAATTAATTAAAGAAATTGATTTTCATGTGCAACTAGGGTAGTTGACAATGGGTTTTCTTTGACCAAGGTTGATTCAAAAGCTAGAGAAATGAGGGATTAGTATTAGGAGTTAATTAATTTAAGATTAATTAACTTGGATGAAATCAGCCGATTTATGAAATTTAATTTAAATGTTTGGGTTTATTTAAATCAAATGAGAGGATTTCATAACATTAGGATTTTAATTAAATGTATTGATTTATTTAATTAAAAGAGATGGCATTAGTTAGTAGAAAGTGAATTAATCAAATAAACTTAGTTACTTGATTAATATAGAAATAATGTTAATTTGACTGTCTACATCTCTCCCCTATTTGAAGCAATGTAGCAGTTGCATTGGTTCAAAGAATAACACTGGCAAGATCAAAGTTCAAAAATTTTCTTATTTTTTTGAATGCCCCAATACAAAGAAGTATACTGGTACACTACCCCCTCGAGAGATCATGCATTTGGTGATGCTTCATGAGTAGAATAGAATAAAAAGTGTACTTGTTATTGGCTACAATATTTTTGTATACCTAACTTTTGAGACAAGCATGAGCCTTCCTGAAGAGGCTAAGCATATTGGAAAACTACTTTTAGAGAGATCAATTTTACTCATTCTTCATAAAGGCCATCAAGCTTGAAGTAGTTGATCAAAGATATGGAATTCATGCAAAAAGGTGAATTAAAAACTACACATTATACTCTCAAGAACTCTTTTCTAGAATAACTTCAAAGAGCTTTTCAACACATTATTTCTGGTAAGGTCGAATTTTTTCAATTGTTACTTGGGTAAAAAATTGAAGCTATCCTTGACACCCAATAAATTTATGGCTAACAACAAGATGTAAAGTTTGAGGAAGTTCTTCAAGGATGAAATTGGGAATAAAATTCATAATGGAAAAGAGAGTATTGACCATAGGTTTACTTAAATCTTGATGTGACTGTACTACTATTGCTTCAATGTTCATGACACAATCTGCTAAAAAATTATTGCTCATTCATACCTTGTTAATTGAACCTATGATATTGCATTGCATATATCTAATGTACTTTAGCTCTAAATGTCTGTATTGAAATATAGTAATAAACAGTAATAAAGTTATAACAATAATAGAAAATATATTTCATTTAACAACAGTGTTTCAAAATAGTAGATTTAGTTTTACAATAGTGAGTGAGTTGCAGATTTTACAACACCCTATGTTTTCCAATCTGTAATTTTATAAATAGTATTCATGTAATAATTAGTAATAAAGAGTAATAAATAGTAGTAAAGAGTAATAAAGAGTAGTACAAAATACAGTAATAAAAAATAATAAAGTGTAATACAAAATATATTTCATTCAACAGTAGTGTTTCAAATAGTAGATCTAGTTTTACAATAGTGAGTGTGTTGTAGTTTTTACAACACCCTATGTTTTCCAATCTGTAGTTTTACAAAACAGTATTCATGTAATAAACAGTAATAAATAATAATAAAATTGATAATAAAGAGTAATAGAAAATATAGTAATAAACAGTTATAAGAAGTAATGCCAAATATATTTCATTCAACAATAGTGTTTCAAAATAGTAGATCTACTTTTACAATAGTGAGTGAGTTGCAATTTTTACAACACCATGTGTTTTCCAATTTGCAATTTTACAAAATATTTTTCATGTAATAAATAGTAATAAAGAGTAATAAAAAGTAATAAAGAGCAATAAAGAGTAATACAAAATACAGTAATAAATAGTCATAAAGAGAAATGAAAAATATCTTTCATTCAACAGTAGTGTTTCAAAATAGTAATACAAAATAAAATTTGAATTTTCCATCTCTTATTGAGCAAGTCTTTGCAGATCCTAATCATATTCAGTCTTTACATTTGTGCCCTAATTTGAGTGACAGGGGCATCCTAAGCCAAGATACTAAATAATGTTTTAATAATTTGTTGTAATTGGTATAGGGTGGTCTAGCAGTGTGTGGAGGGAACAATACATCTCTTGTATATCCTCTTCGATGTGTGGGTCCACTACATGACCATGAACTTGCATTACTTAGACGAAAAAACTAGGATCCTCATGCTATAATATTTTGCTAAATGTTTCTTTTACACACCTCATATCTGAGGATGATTCAAGCAATGAATGTGAAAAGATTCCACTAATGGCATATACACCATGATCAACATCATATCTTTGGAATGATTTATCAAGTTGTGTGTGATTTACCACTAGATTCCAGACATACTTTGCACATTGAATGTGAACCATACTATGGTTTGTGAGTAGGTCTATTGAGTTTGAGAGGAATCGACATGCTACATCAACCTCAAAATAGGGGAGTGCAAGTTCCATGGGCTCTGTAAATCTTTTGATTTTATGAATTGCATCCTCTATTGTCTGACAATTGTATTTAAAAGAAGAATGCAACCTCTCCATAGTGAAAAAAACTACCATTTTTTTTTTACCGTCACTAGGAAGCTAGCTGATGTGTATCCTTGAATTCAACATTTTTAGTTGTACTATCAAAAAAAGGGAAAGAACATTAGTAACAAATAGTGCTACTAACATGTAGAAAAAAATTATTTACTCGTAACTACTAATCCATCCACTACTTAAGAAAATAAATAAATAATGCAATACATTGATGAAAACAAAAGGTATTAGTTACATGAATACTATTTTGTAAAACTATAGATTAGAAAACACAGGGTGTTATAAAAATTGTAACCCACTCACTATTGTAAAATTAGATCTAAGTGCAAAAAAAGAGAATTAGTTGGGTGGAGACATAAGAGTCTTATCTAAAACATATGAATTATGTACAATCATAAATACACTTGTTGCAAATAACTTGTTAAAAGAAACATATGAATTATTTAATCATAAATACACTTGTTGCAGAAAACTTGATAAAAGAAACATATGGATTATGTAATCATAAATACACTTTCAAAGTTGGGAAAAAAATAGCTACAAAGGTACATGAAATTATTCAATACATTTAAAACTCTATCACTTTTCCTGCAAGAAATCTAACAAAATCCCAAAAATATTTGTTATGAGAATTCTATGACATGATAGTAATAAAAACATATGAGGATGTACTAGAAAGTATGCAATGAAAAAGGAATTTTCTCTAAAAACAATTGGGAAGAAGCATAACAAAGTGAACAAGATAGATAATGTATTGACTGGAGATGTTGTTCCTACTCATGAGAAGTGGAGGAAGGAGCATGTATAGTATGTGCAAGGGGAAAATGGCAATGCAAAAGTGGATTGACTTGAAAATTTTTCTATTGCATATGAATTTGTGCAAGTAATGAAAAAGAGAGATGATACTATAAGTGGAGTTGAACAAATGAAGCCAAGCATTCTTGAAGTTAACAATTCCATGGAACAAATACAATTGAATATGGATGATAAGGAAAAGGAAAAGCTAGATCTAAGCATAGAAAAAGAGAATTATTTTGGTGGAGGCATGAATGTCTTATCTAAAAATGAAACAAAGATTTGTGTCACCTCTTACACATCTAGGGTTTTTGCACCTAAAAGGAGAGAGACAAAGATCAACACTTCACTCAAGAACAAAACCTTGAGATTTCAATACAAAGGAGACTAAAATATATCAAAGGAGATTGTCCTAAAGGCTCAAAAATGATAAAAGAGATTCACTACCTAATGTAAACCTAGAAAATGCAATATGTTTGAAAACACAATGTGATATGAAAATATATACTAAATGACCTAGAAATGTTCATGAAACAAAACAAAAAAGTGTAAAAAAGAAAGTGTACACCTGGAAAATTATATAGGCTGGAATGAATATTGGAAATTTTGTTGATTCTAAAATTTTGACCTACCAGGACTAATATGCCATTCTGGATGAATCAATCCTAGATTTGGAAAACTACATCGAAGCATTTTTTGGGAAAATGGGTATCTGAATCTACAAAAATTCATGAAAAACATGTACAGTGGGACTCATATGTGATAATGAAATATGAGTCCACTTTGACTATCATGAGAACTCGAAAGTGGAAATAGAAACTCTCGGTATGCTCTTTTTGCTCCTCTAGGTGTCTAGATCTAAAACCCTAATTTCCAATACTATAAGTGACTTTTTGTGGATATTTTAACCTTTCCAATAAGGATATGTCTTCAAAAATTTTGTAACGTATTCTTCAATCATTTCCAAACCTTCAAGGTACTCAAATTTGCAATCACACAAGGAGAGAGTGAGAGAGAGAGAAAATATTGATTGTTAGGGCATGAGGGATTGCCTTTGTCAAACCCATTTTAGGTAATTAAACCAAAATAATGAAATTATATACTTACAATGATGATAGATCTTGAATTGTTGTAGTAATGGATGAAGAATCTTCCCTTGAATGCCTTAGGAAGCTATCTTGATGACTTAAAATGATAAAACCCTAGCTTTCTTGACTTGAGATGGATAATTAATGATGAATGAATCATGAATGAATAATTAATTAGGGTTTAAAATCTTGTTTATATAGGAAATGCTACTCAAATACCCATTAATTTGATCCCCAAGACCGACATTGAAGAAAATTAAACTTAAAACCAAAATTTTCCTGCTCAAACCTCCAAAATGGCCCAAATGGGACTCATTCGCCCAAAGTGATGAATGGGTCCCATAGGGGCTCTTTTTCCAAGTGGGATGTTGAGGAGTGAAGAAAATAATTTTATATGTTGATATAGTCAAGTTTTTTTAATCAAAATAAGCCTTGATATGCACAATATGGGGTCATAGAGCCCTATTAATGATGATATAAAGGCCAATTAAGGCTAAGGACACAAAGCTCAATGTTAAAGTGTGATTAAATACACTTTACAACATTTTAAATACACTTTACAACATTAAAATGAGGTCCACATAGCCTAGAAAGGTAGAACATCCAATGTGAATGTGTAAAACACATTAGAACAATAGATTAAAACCAAGTTTAATTTACAAGCCTTATAGATTAATGTGAGAATACAATTAAATATATTTTACAATTATGAATTAGGGAAAAGTTAAGTCAATTTATCTTAAAATGGGCCCAAGACCTAGCATGGATGTGTAAAACACATTACAACACTAAATCAAGGCATCATTAGATCCAATTTATCATTAATTATTCCCATATCAAGCAAGAGATACTTTTTTCTATGCTACAAAAAAGGTAGAAAAGTTCCCTAATGAGATTTCCAGAATAAGCATCTACATACTCTAATGATAAAGACATTGCAAAAACAATAGTTGGAAATGCTCAAAGTGGAGCAAGATAACCAAAGACTAAAACTAACCAATTAGAAAAGGAATTAAAACACAAGAAGAAGTTGTCATGGTCAAAAGAATAGGAGCTTAATACTATTCAGAGAGAGCTACAATCTAAAAGACATGAATTTATTAAAACAAATACAACAATGGAAGGTGTTGTTGCACAATTGATAGGTCAAAATTCAAAGGTGTTGTTGCACAATCGATAAAGGTCAAAATTCAAAGGTGGTGTTGCACAACTGATAGGTCAAAAGTCAAATGTGTTGTTGCACAATTGATAAAAGTTTAAGATGCCACAACAATAGTTGTATTAGAGGTTGGTGGAGGAGGGGATTTGTGTAATGTAGTAGTGCATGAGTTTTCACCAATTCAAATGCTAGAAAGGGGATGTTTTTTAGCCACGTGGTCTTCTTATTGGTGGAAGTCACAAGTGAGGAGGGAAAAGGCTACAAATCTGCAAACTTGAAGTGTTAACAAAAAATGAACATCACAATACATGCGTTCCTCAACTTTCTGCCCATCAAAATGCAATGAAATATTCAAAAAAGCATCTACTAACATCCCACACTGTGATTTCCAACCTACAATTATTCAGTGCATTTTCTTTTACCATCATATGACAATTTTGAAACCCAAATTTTAGTCCAACCAAGAGTAGTTGTAAATTTTGTAGGTGATTTTCATTAAATTATTAATTTCTAAAGAACACAAGAGTTTCATTTCAACCATACTACCTACATATAAATCCAAGTTGGAAAACATTGTGTGTTATACAATCTACATCCTACATACTTTTCCATAACCCTCTACATGCAACAAACCAATTAGTTAGTCAACCCTCACCTCCATCTGGTTACTTTTATGTATCCCCCACACTACAAATCCACCCTGAACTCTACACCCTCAAGCATTCAACAAGAATTGAGAAGTGATTCAAGACTAGGCTGTGTGTTTTCCAACTTGCAACTATTATGTGCATTTTCTATTCCAAATGTTTGGAGATATTCAAATGTATTTTTTACTCAAACCAATGGTTGTTATAAAATATGAAGGTGAAATTCAATACATTATATTGTTACAATCTATAGAATAGGAATTGAGAAGTGAGTCACAACTCACTATGTTTTCCAGCTTGCAATATGAAGGTCTAGTGTCAAAAAAAAATTGTGTACATTTTCACACTTAATTTTGGAATAATTAATTGTAAATTGGACTTGATATCACCTTTATCTAGTGTTGTGATGGATTTTACACATCCACATTAGGTTTTGGGCCCTTCTAAGCTAAATAAACTAAACTTTTCCCTAGGTTAATGTTGTAAAGTGTATTTATTTACAGCTTCACATTAAATTTAAGAGGCTTGTAAAGTAAGGTGGACCTAATCTAGTGTTGTAATGGGTTTTACACATTCATATGGGATTTAGGTCACTTCTAAGCTAAATAGACCCAATTTTTCCCTATGTTAATATTGTAAAATGTATTTATTTACACTTTTGCATTGAATTTTGGGCCCTCTTGCATTTATGACCTTTATATTGTCATTAATAGGCCCCTATGACCCTATATTATGCATCCCAAGAAATAAAAAATATAACAATATCAACATATAAACTTAACTTACAAACTTCCCAACACTTTAGTAGTGAAAATAGGCCCCGTGTGATCCATTCACCATAAATGGTGAATGAGTCCCATTTGGTCTATTTTTGAGGTTTTAAGTGGGGAAATTTAGTTTTAAGTTCAAATTTCTTCTATGTTTCCCTTTGGGATCAAATAAATAGTCATTTGAGTACATTTCCTATATAAATAAGCTTTCAAATCATTATTTCATTAAGAATTCATGATATCAAGTCAAGAAATAAAGGGTTAAGCATTCCAAGACTTCACAAGATTGTTAAAAGAACATTCAAGATCATTTATAAAGCATTCAAGGGCTGAATTCTTCATCAATTGTTGCAGCAATTCAAGATCCATCATGTTCAAGCATCAAGCATGTTATTGAGTTAGTGTTGTGATGTAGCATTGAAGATCCAAGATCAAGCATTATTCTCCTCCTTTTTGTCAAGATCAAGATCTACATCCTTCAGGGAAATTTCATGTTGAGATGTAGATTTAGAAGACATCATCATTCAAGGTAGTATTGCTCATGTTTCATGTCCTTGTTTCATTATTTCATCATTTGGTTTAATTACCTAAAAGGGGTTTGACCAATGCAAATCCCTATTCCCTAACAATCAACACTTTCTTTCTCTTTATTTATGTAATTGTAGATCTAGGTGCTTAGAAGACTTAAAGGATCATTGAAGACTAGGTTCAATCTTGGAGAAAGTTGATGGAATTGTCTCCTCATTTGCAAGGTTTTAATCTTCACTATAAGGTCACCTACAGTGCCGAAATGAGAGTTTCAAATATGGAAACTTGGAGAAGAAGATTGAGTAGATTGAGAAGAACAAATTCAAACTTTGCATTCTAAAAACAGTTTAATCAAACTAATTCATCACAATTTGTGAATGAGTCCCATTGTAGGTGTTTTCCTAAGATTTTTGTAGATTTAGATACCCTTTTTTCTAAAACATGTTTCTGTGCAAAAATCCAGGTCTGGGACTAATTTTTCCAGAATGGTAAATGAGTCCCACTATGTCAAAAAATTAGAATTTCTAGTGTTTTAGAGATACTTCTAGTCATCTTTAGATTCCCAAGTGTACATATTTCATTTCACAACTTACTGTTCTACTTTATATGCATTTCTAGGTCATTTAGTTCAAGTTTGCATCATATTAGGGTTTTGCATTCCATCCTACATTTCATTATCTTTTCCAAGTCATTAATTTGTGGTGAAGCCCTCTTGTAATCTGAAATCATACCCTAGGACAGTCCCTTAGTAGATCTATTTCTCCCATTCCTATCACTTGATTAAGATCTCTAGGGAATCCTTGAATGTTATTTGGAGAAAAGTGATGTTCTATGTCCAAAACCATAAAGCATCCATTTTTCAACTAATCATTTTAGTGAATGTGCATTTAGAACATTTCATTTACTTATTTTGATTCCATCATTATCCTAGATATACCTTGAATTAACTTTGAATTAGGGTTTTCATTAGTTAATTCACATTTTAGGGTTTCTAATTTTTGTATTAGAGAAAGTGCATATAGGTTGCTTTTTTGCATCTCAAATCATAAAAAATCATCTAAAAACTACATTTTCATTTATTTTATAGATCATACAAACCAAAAAGCATAAAAATCATTTGAAAATTTCTAAGAAATTTGAAAAAAAATCCTTACTCGTACTCATTCGCCCCTTTGGTCGAATCAGTCCAATTGCTCATCTAAAACTACCTTTTACAACATTGAAAAACTTTTTTTAATACTTTTTTTTTCTACCATTGGTTAGTTGTTTCAGTTGGTAGAGTTTATGTTACATGCATTTTACTAAATCTAGCTTAAATTGGTCTATTTCATGCATTGCTTAATTCCAAATTTGCATTTACAACATTTCATTTTTAGATCATTGCATAGTGTAATTAGTTTGAAATCTGAACATGTTGCATTTCATTCTAGGCCTTTACATTGTATTTTAAGTTTACATAGATTATTGTTCAAAATAGTTAATTCTGGTCTTTTCCAAGTTTGCAAAGCAAAAGTTAGTCAATAAGCATGTTAGTCATTTGTTCAAGACATTCCCTAGTTATGAGAGTCTCTTAGTGCAAGAGGGTGAAAATGTTGATGCTTTCCTTAAAACTAAATCCCCTCTATCTCTCCTATTTGTGGGAATGATGTGATAGAAGAAGATGAAAATATAAACAATCATGTTGATCATAGTTTCTCTTCCCCTAATACCTCTCCTACATGTGACGAAGGTGTTTCAGTGTTAGAAGATGCACTCATTGAGAATCATGACATTGTTGAAAGATCCTCTTCTATAAACTCTCCTTTGTTGGAAGATATCATAGAACAAGAGAATGGCATCATAGACACATTTCTGAGCATCACCTTACCTAAATTCCATTCTCCCTTTGATTGTGAGAATGATTTAGTGTAAGAGAATGAGATTTTAAGTGATGAGGATATGTTGGTGTTAGGATCATGATCAAATATTTAAGGTCTATAACAACCCTCTTTAAGATCCTTCCCCTACCTATCCTATTTTGAAAGATATTAGGGAACAAAGAAATGAAATCATAGATGATCATGAAAATAATTCTTTTCCTTCTCCTAGTATCTCTCCTAGTTTTGAAGGAGACACTTTGATCGATGAAAGTCATGAGAATATTAGTTGTCCCTCTTTACCTAGGTAAACCCTTATTGAGTAAGACAATTCAACCATTGATCACTCCCCTACTTGTGATGAAGTCATTTTGGAATAACCAATCCTTGAATGTCAAGAAAATTTAGTTTGTAGTTCTCCTAACAACTCTCCTCCTAGGGAGGATATCATGGTGCAATAAAATGACAAAATTTTGGCTTCCTTAATGTGGACACGTAAAATGTACTAATTGACATTACATAACTGACCCTAATTTAACTAACACGGCTTCATCCTGAATCATCCCTTTGTCTAACCATTTAATCAAATCACCCTTATTTGATTAAATTCATCAATTTTCCTCTCTTAATTAAATAAATAAATTTTATATGGTTAAGTCATTATTTCTTGTTAATTAAATAAATCATTTGATTAATCCCCTTATCTCTATTTTAATTAAATAATTAACTTTATTTAATTAAATCTCTAAATTTCTTCTATTAAATTAAATAAATAAAACCTCTCTAATTTAATCTAACATCATCCCTTTTAGTTAAATAAATCAAAATATTTATTTAACTGAGTCTAAATCATTCTTCCTCTGAACTTTGATTTATTTAAATCCTAAAATCTAAGTCAAAATTGTCAAATCACCTAACCTCTTCTTATTTAATCAAATCCTTGATTGATTTAATCTTTTTCCATGTCCCATCCTCTAGCTTTTGCCACTTGCACATAAAAATACATTTAATGGATTTATTAAATCCTTATTTTCTTTCAACTTGCCATCTTTTAGAGAATATTCTTCCAAATTTGAAATCCATCTAAGCAGGTTTGTCCTTCCAACAAGACATTCATTCCTTCTTACATGTCCTTGTGCATTGAGCCAAGTGGCATTTAAGTCATTCTTTTTCCCTCTGACATGTAATTTCACTATTTTCAAATTCCACCTAATTGAATTTATGTGCACATTCATCAAAATGTGGACATCCTTTGCCCATTCACATCTTGACAAGTGGCATTTTCCTATTGGGTGTTGAATGATCCCACATTGTTTCATTTTGATCATTCCTTCATCTTGTCTATCTATAAATAAGATGTTTCTCTCCTCATTTTATCATCCAAAATTTGAGCAAGTCTACTATACTCAATTTTATCTTCAAGCATATCTATTTCCATCCATTTCATCAAAGTCTTAGCTAGGTTATGCATATATTTTTTTATCATGGAGCTCAATTGAATCTTCAACAAAGTGGATCAACCTTCATCACTTATCGACATTGCATTATTGGAGTTGGGAAAGGGCCAATTTTCACATCAAATTGGCACCAATTCCCCCATTGGATCAAGAGTTTGCATGCTTAATTAGGATTTCATTGATCTCTTATTGTGTTCTTCATTTTATTTCCTAGTTTGAGCATTGTTAATGGATTTCATGGGGAATCTTGATTCTTACTTTCATTTGGATCTAATAATGTGTTTTTTTATTGTTTTTTGTAGGTATTAGGATTAGGGTTCTACATTTGGCGCTAGGAGGGAAAATATCAAGTTTAAATCACATTTTTTAACAAATTTCATGCTTTTTTCTCTATTTTTTGTGTCTATAGGAAACTACACCTTTGTCAGTTCAGTGACACCATACAACAACACTATCAATCTAGTGGCTCCATAGAACGATGCTTCAAATTGCAAACTACGCTGCTCAGTCTTTCCCACCTTGAATTCAAAATTCTTAACTCAACCGCTAGTTCAATTGTCATGCGTTAGAATTCTTAAACTTCAGACAACATCGCTGGTTGAAAATATGATGCAATCACGCTCTCTATTTTGCTACAAAGCACCACGTGTAGAATTACCAGCACCATATAACACTGTTGGATTCTTTAAACTACACTGCCTATGCAGACTCTACTGCTGGAGAGAAATAAAAAGTGAAAATTTAGTTTTTATAACATGTACTTTTTAATTTTGATCATTTGGGTTATTAATTGTTTTCCTGACCTCTGTCTTGTAGTTCTAACTAGTTTTTTTAGGTTGGCTTAATCAAAGGTGAAGGAGGGAAATCAAGTTCAAAGTTGCATTATGACATCATCATCTCATGATATCAATTTTTTTTAAACACTTTAGTGTTTGTTGAACACTTTTAGAGAATTCATAATTTCTCTTAAGGATTTTCTTCTTTTCATGTGCGTAGGATACACTGAATTTATTTTGGGCTCTAAAAAGAACAGTACAAAAATTTTCAATTTTTGCTACAAAGGGCTTAAAAATGAACTTTAGACAAACTCACTAGATTTGGTTTGAGGGTTAACAATTGAACAATCAAAATCTCACATTTCATTTGCTTCTTAAAAGGAAGTTAATCTTGCTTTGAAAGGATAAAATGAGTATGTGTTTCTTTGTCTTGTAATCACTTACCCAAAGTAATACCATCGAAAAGATGTATGCGCTTCTCTCATGCGTCATGATGATCTAATCACAAAGATTTTTGGTGGTCTTAAGTTGAGTAAAGTGATTGCCTCCACATTTCATTTGTGATTAAAAATTGAACAAATCTTACGAGTGTGAGTGGAGCATATTGCATGCATTCTCTCTCTTTGTTTCGCAACAAGGATTGATCGAGTTATGGGTATGTTTTCTCTCTTTTGTTTATCTTAGATGGCCTGCCTTGTGGGAGAAAGTAATCACCCAAGGGAATGACCCAACTAGCAACACGCTAAAGCCAAGCGACTTCCAACCAGTATATAAGTGTGGATATTGGAATAAAGGCCAATATCACTAGGATGGTTCTGACAAGAAGGGAAAAAATGGTCTCTCATTGCATGGATTATCCCCAATGAACAAAATTTCGGCATTAAAACCCTGTTTAGAAAAGGCCAAAATCCTTGATCTATTTGTTGGTGCAAGAACGGTTGTTTTGAAGCCACCCCACTTTTATGGCTTTTAGTAGAGATGTAAAGTATGCCATGGGAGTATCATGGGTATTGATACTTGGCTGCCCCGTATAAGTGACTATCATGGAGGGGATCCATTGGAGTCAAGCATCTAACCATCCGCTAAAAGTAGGCATAGCTAGACTTGTCCAAGTGGGGATTCAACAAATATAGTCTTTCATATCCATAGGGTTGTACTTGTTTGTAAACATTGGGAAAAAAAGTATTCAAAATTTTTCATCAAAATTTTGAACTCTTTAGGAAGCAAATACCATTGACAAAATTCAAGTGTTATTGCTTTCCCTAGGGCTTCCATCCCTCGAGGTTTCTAAAAATTTGGATTTATATCTCAATTTTCTTGCTAAAGTCAACAATAGGTAACTTTTTCATTGAATTCATCAAAGTTCCACATAATGTTTTTTGTGGGATGAGAAGAAGTTAAGAAATTAGACATCTATCTCAAAAGTTGATCAAGAATTGTTTGTGGTAAAAAGAAGTCACTAAGAAAAGCTAAGAACAATTGAACCCCACACATGTGTCTAAAATGATTTAACACAAGATCAAAATCCAGAAACCAAAGTAAAAATCTCTTAGTCCAAAAGATCATTAAACACATCTCTCAATGCTCTATGAATTCAGAAAAAGATTACTTTTCAACTTTTACAAAAAGCTTCAAGAAACAATCCAATTTGTACTTGTTTTATTATTGTAAGAATCCAAATATTTTTTAGGAATTTGAAAATCTTGTTTACAGTAAATTGTGTTCTTCGAAACCGAGGTCTTGTAAGCAAGATTATTTTTAGGTTTATTTAGGATGGAAACCAATCACTTTAATCCATCCAAACATCAAACCAAAAATCATTTCACCATCAACTCTTGAAAATCTTAAAAAAAAATCGTCTGTGTTAAACTTTGGGTAAATCAAAATCAAATCAAATCCAAATCATCATGTTTGATTAGATGTGTGTAGATGCTTCCTTCTCCACATATTTGATAAAATTATCAAACCTTGTGAACAAATCTATCCCTTGATAACATCCAACATCTTGGGCTCTAGGAGTTCATTATCTGAAATCAAAATCAAGTCAATCAAAATCATCTTGTTTGTTTAGGTGTGTTTAGATGAATCCTTCTTCTCACACCTAGTAAAATTGGCATCTTGTGGAAACATTTACTCTAGGACAACATCTAACCTCCTAGAGTTAATGAATTCACTATCCAAATTCAAATCCAAATCAAATCAATCCCAAATAAAAATCAAACATCAAATCCAAGTCCTAAAGTTTAACATCTCCGTCAAGATTTTCTCAAGAGTTCCAATCATCCACCAATCATCCATCTTTCACATATCTCATTATCACCCTTTGATCTTTAAATCATCCTAAATTTTCTCTTTTGTTCCTAAAGATATAGCATTCTAAAGAATTATAGGTTCATATCTTACATTCTTGAAAAATTGATCCTTATTTTTTGGTGAAAACTAGATCACAACAAAAGGACATGGAGAATAACAAAGAAACATCAACTTCAAGTGACCTAATTCAAACCAAATCTAAAATGAATCCTATGGGATCAAGCAATCCCCTAACTAATCTTCCTCTACCATCACAAAATCCTCAAGAGGGAGGTCAAGTAGAGGACATCACAAATAGTGCTTTCAGTATGAGTCAAGATGAGATCACTGAGATGGTTCAAAATCTTGAGAATCATAGAATGGTCAACATCATGATGAAGCTCCATCCCTCACAATACATGCTTGAATTAAAAAAAAAAGGAGCTAAAATCCCTTCTGATTATGATATGAGCACCATTATGGAACCACCTCCTTGGATCATACACCCAATATCAACCACACTCCCCATTGTGTCCACACCCCCATTTCAAAGCATCATTCAATCCATCCCACAAATTACAAAACCCATTGCTCCAACTCAACCCATCATTAA
Organism: Sequoia sempervirens; assembly: GCA_007258455.2. Lineage (NCBI taxonomy): Eukaryota > Viridiplantae > Streptophyta > Pinopsida > Cupressales > Cupressaceae > Sequoia > Sequoia sempervirens. The sequence goes on from VDFB02337983.1 coordinate 58,784, forward strand.
CAAGGGGAGCCCATTTCTCAATGCATTACAAACACACCCCCTTGTGAATATTCAATATTTGGATCCAAACACCATATTGGGTCAATGCATTCCCCAAAGTCCATTACATTCATATGTCCCCATCACTTTTCATGATCCAAAGGACCCATCATCATCATAATTTTGTACAACACCTCAAACCTCTCTCGCTATGACCACGCAAGGAGAAGGTGAATTATTTGGACCAAGGGGCATTTTCGACCTGTCATCTTCATCATTTCCCCAAGGGACCATGCCACTCACTTTCCCAACACTCCCACCCTTTCCATTAACATCCATATCACCTCTTAATTTGGGGATACCTCCACTACCACCGCTCATTCAGAAAAACTCCTTGATCATCAATCAAAGTATCATCCCAAATCCTCCCATCCTACCATCAATATCACAACAATAGATGGTGACCATCCCCATAACAAAAGCAACCAACACATCATCTATCATCCCTCAAAACATGGTCTCTCAAGGACCAAGCATATAGATCACACCATCCACTACACAAATTACCATCACCAATGCAATGATACCTCTCATCATGAGCACCATTCTGAGTCTACCATCACCACCACCACCACCATAATCAAACACACTAAATCAATACAACATCATGTTGCAAGTAGCTCATCAAACTACCTACCAAAAAGCACTTAAGGAAATGGAAAATTAGCAAGTTGTACAACTAGTTGCTTAGCAAGCCACTCAAGCTACTCAAGCTACCCAAGCCATACTACAAGCTCAACAAGCACAACAAGAAGAACAAGCACAACATGTTGCTCAAGCCCAAGCCTTATTGCAACAACAAAAATAACTCACTCAAGCTGCCTAGGCTGCAAAATCTCAAGCGTAGGCTCAAGCACAGGCTCAAGCACAAGCACAAGCTCAAGCACAAGCTCAAGCACAAGCTCAAGCACAAGTTCAAGCGCAAGCTCAAACACAAGCACAAGCCCAATACCAAGCTTGACAAGCACAAGCACAAGCACAATATCTCACACAACAATGAGTAGCCCAACAACACGCATACTAGAAAGTTCTAAAGAAATACTAAGAACAACAAGAAGCAACCCAACTTGCAACCCAACAACAAGCTCAACAAGAGACATTATTGGCATAGAAACAATAGGACCAATAACAAGCATTGTTGGTACAACAATAGTTACAAGCATATTTGATGTAGCAACACATGCAAACACCATCCACCCATCCCTCCAACACCTCCACCACTCCAAAACACATTCACTCCACCCCTTGATCCACAAGATGATGTAACAATGCAAATCAAGTTGCTCTCTCAAAAAATGCTTGATCTTTAGTCAAGGAAAACCAGAAAGACACCCAACAACTTGTGTCCCTACCTGTTTGCAAAGAGCCTTGCAATGAAACTATTCCCAAAGGGATTTGAGATGCCCAAATTTGATAAATACCATGGGACAGGAAACCCTAAAGATCACAACAGGGAATTCCAAGTACATTGCATGGAAGTCGCATATGACGATACATATTTGATGTGGCTATTTCCTAGAAGTTTGGTAGGCCAAGCCATGGAGTGGTTCTCTCGCCTTCCTCCTGGCATCAAAATGTTCCACGAGATAGTAGATGCATTCATAAAAAATTATGCCTTCAATATCGATATGGATGTCAGTCTAAAGGAACTATTAGCTCTTAAACAAGGAAAGAATGAATCATTTGCTTCCTTCCTACAATGATGGTGATCCAAGGCCAATAGGAGCAAATGGTCATGCTAGAAGAAAATTTTTGCACCATCATCACAAATCTCGAAGGAGCCTTGGCATTCCATCTAAAGTTGCAAGGCATCACCATGTATGACCAATTGATTTCCAAGGCATTTAGCATTGAGCGAGCCCTTAGTAGACAAGGAGGAACACATGTATATCCTGAATAGAAAAACAATCACCCATCCACTAGCTATAATGACAAACCTCGCACATAGGAAAGAAAAAAAAATCATTACCAACAATGGTGTTGTCGATGCCAAAGTTGTCATCAATGCTCCTCGATAAAACACACCAACACCCCAAAAAAAACCAAAACAACAATCAAAACAATCAGCAAGGTAACATGGTGACTTAGCAGCCAAACAATCAAATGATAAAAAATGCAAATGATCGAAGGGGACCACCCTATCGGAGCAAAAACTCCCCCAAGCAGAAGTACACTATCCTTGGGTAATCGGCTAAATCCATCATGAAGAGGTTAGTGGTCGAAAATCCCATCACAATCCCCACCTATGAAAATAATCAAGAACCCTTGATGAAACCACTGTGGTATAGTGAAAATCACCTTTTTGATTTCCAAAAAATCAAGGGACACACAACTGCTAGTTGTATGCCATTGAAAAACATAATTCAAGACCTCGTTGATGATAAAATCATAAATGTGGAACAACCAATGGGAAATGAAAATCTTAAGATCTACACAAATCTAATTCCCAATCATAATAACAAAGGGAACTATAACAATTGTAATGGGAAGGGTACATTCAAAAGTATGAATCATGTATACGACCATGACATAACATCCCTCAATGAATATTACACTATCATCACCATCAAAGGAGCCCAAGCTGATTATGGAGTCACCATAAGAGGTAGAAAAATCACCATCATAGGGTCATCTTAGCCAAATAGAGCATCCACTTCCAACCCAAGGTCTGTTCCTAGTGGCTATAATGTCCTTGATTAGTTGCAAAGAACCCCAACTCAGATCTCCATCATGGAGTTGCTGCAGATTTCATTAGCCCACAAAAATATCCTTGAAGAAGCATTGGCTTCATCCACCATCCCCGCAGATCTTGATGTTGAACAATTCCAAGCTATGATAAAAAAAATCATTACCCCAAATTTGCTTACATTCTCTAATCAAGACTTTCTCGCTCAACCATCTCACAACCATGCACTCCATCTAGAGGTCCTAGTGCATAAGAACAAAGTCAAGAGAGTCTTGGTGGATGGAGGTGTGAGTTTAAATATTTGTTCCCTCAAGCTTATAAAGAATCTTAAAATCTTAGAGGATTCCATTGAAAAAGGAAAAGGCATCACAATCAATGCTTATGATGATCAAGAAAGAGTGTCTTAGGGCACTATCCAAATACCTATTCAATTAGGGACAACAATTATGGAAACTACCTGTCAGGTCCTTGACCTCGATTTGCCTTACAACATTCTCCTAGGGTGTTCATAGATCCATGGGATGCAAGCAGTGGGATCAACCTTCCCCCAATGTGTCAAGTTCACATACCAAGGACAAGAGGTCACTATCCATGGGGATCCTGAACCATTCTCTTACTGCAAGAGCCTAGAAGAAAAATATTACAAAATCCCCCAAGTGCCAAAGAATGATGAAGGACCATCAACTCTATACATTGATTTGGTTACTCTCACCTCCACTTCTATGATAGAGACACCCGCCATCCCTACCATCTTTGATAGTGAAACTAACCCGTGTCAAGAACTTGATCCAAATCATATTGAAAGCAACTCTGAAATCATTCAAAATAAAAAAATTGTATCTCCAAGATACTACAATGATCTAATGGACATTCTCCTATCTATGCAGGATGCACATACTCCTCCATCTACCCATGAGATGATTTCTATGGATGGACACATAGATGATCTTCATTCAGAATAGGATCCCTTTATTCCTGACATTGTTACAGAAAAAGAGTAGGTTATTGATTTGTACAGTCAAATCGAGCTGTCAACATCAGGATCAGATATATCCCAAATTCAGACTGAGGACATTAGGTATGAAGATATCCAACATTATCAACTCAAAGAAATGGTTTAGATAGAACATTATATTCCAAAGTCAGCAGAGCATCCAATCAAAATAACATCATTTGTAGTGATCATTGATTAGAGAATGCATTCTAAATAGGCATCTCAAAACAAGCAGAATCAAAGAATGAAGGTACTACTTCCACAATACTAGGGGAAACTATGTCTCAAGAAAACATCAACATAGGGATCACGAAGAGTCCTTATGATGAAACTAGTGTCAATATTACAACCAGCCACATCATGAATCTTCATCCACCCATCACCCCATCCACAAATTGAGACCAACATCAAAAGAAAGAATTGAATCAAAGTATGAAGAACATTATCAAAGAAAAAGAAGCTAGAAAGAATAATGGACAAATCAAATACAAATGGATACCAAAAAATACAAAGAAAGATCATCCCTATCAAACTCCATCAGTACAAGAAACTATGGGGCAAAATTAAAAAGGGAAAAGTATCCATCAAAGATGTCCACAAAAGCAAAAGTCAAGCAACATACAAAGTGTATCAAGCAGTTGGTCCTAATTCCATTAACACTTTTATATCCACCCATCATTGCTCATATTCCCAAGTTTGGAGAGTCAAAGGTTCCAAACTTTCAACCAATCCATCTCTCTTCCCTAAACACACTCCATCCATGCCTCCACACATGATATCCAATTCTCAAATTGACCATGTATTGGCAACAACCCTTTATCATAAAGATTCTGAAGGCACTGTATCATGATGTACACACAGAGACAAAGTTAAATCTAGTATCAATGAAGCAAATAAAGAATCTCAAAAGTTGCATTCAAATGCACATATCTTAGCAAAGCGGCTTCTTCAGGAAGGATACCAATGGCACGTTATGAAAAAAGCATCTACATCGACACCACTATGTGGGTCAATATCAATCTTTCAGAAAAAAACTAAAAAATGTATTAAGGAAAAATTTCGAGTTAGATAGCAAATAGCGTAAAACCATTAAATCCCTAATAAAAATGCAGAACAATGAAAGCAAGAAACATGAGAGTATGAAACAAATTCACCTAGTCTTCAAGCCTCCATTGATTCACCTCCATTGGTCTTCTGCATCTTGCTGAAAATGATATAATTGCCCTTAAATTTGAAGTGCAACTATAACCTATGACCAAGCCAAGCAAAATATTGAAGCAATGTGTATGCTCAAGCACTCAAAAGCTCTCAAGCATACTGAAAATAACTTGTGTGTGTGTCCAAAATGACCTGAGAGAGGGCCTTTTAAAGAATTCCAAATGGTGAATGGACGGACAGGATTAAAAGTTGGTGAAACCCTAAGATCAACGGCTAGGATTCAATGTGATAAGGATGATTAGGGTTAGGGAAACATTAGGTCAAAGTTAGGGCAAGCCTTTAAATGAAGGGTTGGGATTTAATTGGAGATAATCAAATCAATGGTGGAGAATAATAGGTAGTTGGAATAATAGAAATTATTTAATTTATGGAGAATGTTGACTTATGAATTAAATAATGATTTAATTCATAAATGGGAATGAGACAAAAGAGAATAAATAATCATTTTAATTATTTATTTGGTGAGATGGAAAGTGGGATAAATAAATAAATTTATTTGATTGAAGAATAAATGGTTAAATGGAGAATTATTAGAGGGCATAAAGACTAATTAGTGACATATCTAAATAAATAAATGCAATTTATTTATTTAAATAATCATGGAGGAATAATTATGACATTAGAATGTGATTAAATAATTGAATTATTTGAGGGAGAAGCCTGGTCATCATAGAAAAATATGGTTTACAAGCTGAGGCCATTTTTATGTGTCTACATTTTGCCCCTCTTTGACATGATGCAGTTTATCGCATTGTGTCAAAGAACAAGTAAAAAATATGCCCCAGTTTCAAAGTGAGGAGAGGAAGGATGATGAGGAGGTAGTGGTATGCCCCCTCAAGAGGACAGGCGGGTTCAAAGAACATGAGTGTGCTCTCAAAATGGATGAGAGGACCAAAGGATGAAGGAATAGAAGAAATGTTAGCGTGGAAATCATGGATGTGATGATAAAAAGGGAATACTTCAATATTTTTCCAAATAACATCATAGGGGTTGCATAATCATCAGTGGGCAGTAAAATGTGAGAAATGGACAACAAACACCATGATATGACATAGACCAAGGTGTGCAAGGTCGTCCACTTGTGAAAAATAGACAGCCACAGACAAGGAATGTCCTAACTCATACTAAAGGCCAAGTGGCCCCAGTCTTTTTGTCAAGACACACCAAAGACAACAATCAAGACAAATTAGGCCATGAGACATCATTGCACCTCTAAATCCTTCATGGGACATCCTCGAGGTAGCTAGTAACATGACCAAGAGATAAAACAATAAAAAGATAAAACAAAATAGACTAGCAAAATCAACAGCCATTCAATATGTTTGCCAAGATTTGTGTGTCGAAGGTTGATTGCATGACAATTTGATAGTTTGATGATTTGATAGTCTAACAGCTTTGACAGTGTGACAATGCCTGTCGTTAGGAAGGACACATCCTAAAAAGGCCAATGACTATGTGACGAAGCCTATCATCAGGAAGGACATATCCTGAAAAGGCCAATGACTAGGTGATGAAACTTGTTGTCAGGAAAGACACATCCTGAAAAGGAAAATGACATTTTGACAGGGTCCAATTCCAAGAAGGACACATCTTAAAGGGGACCATAAAGTGACTAGGTTGACATTGTGTTGGCAATTTGACAGATGTTTGGCTTGATGACTGACTGGGCTATGTTGTCTATTGATTCGTGATTTGAATGTTAACTTTCAAATGACTGTCTTGGTTTTGAGTGTGACTATGTCTGACTTATTTGACCAAAATGACAAACCCTAAAGGACTGACCTAGGTGGCCTCGGGGGCTAATCGACAGATAGCCTTGCCTACGTCGTGCACTCAGAGACCTCGTAGTTCAACTGGGATAGACAAACAAATTGAAGATGAATTGACATGTTTTGACTTGACCTGACAAACCCTAAGGGACTGAACCTAGGGGGCCTCGGGGGCACATCGACTGATGGCCTTGCCTATGTAGCAAATGTGCAGAGACCACGTAGTTCGACTATTGACAAAGACTAAAATGACTGCCATGACTAACTTTGACTCTATTTTTGGGAATTGCGATGTTATTTGGATGTTTTTGTGCTTTCTTCAGGACACTTTTCAATTTTTAGGTCTTTTTTCAGGACAGTTTATGATTTTTAGAATTTTTTCAAGACTTTTTATGATTTTTAGGTTTTTTCCAGGACTTTTATGATTTTTATGATTTTTTTAGGACTTTTTATGATTTGTAGGATTTTTTTAGGACTTTTTATGATTTTTAGGATTTGTTCAGGACTTTTTCGATTGTCAAGACCATGTGCAATACCCAGTGCAGTCCCATGATAAAATATTTCCCCTAGTCAAGTTGATGGAAATAACATGACCGGTATGAACGATAGGCAGTGTGTAAGACTTCGATGTCAATCACTGTTGGCCATGGAAAGAAATGTCAGGATGTCAGGGTGAAACATTGTGATGAATCTCAGCAAAATGGATGTTTATTATGGACGAAGGTAGATAGAGTGATAGTAGATGTCAAAGCAATGACCGACTACACATGGCGCCTGTTTGTCAGGTTTTCACCATGGCACTTATCCAAAGCGCCTGTTTACCAGGTTTTCACTATCGAATGAATTATTTCTCTTTATTTTTGTCAATTTTTTCATTTTTTTGTATTTTTAATGTTTTGGCTATCGGCCAGACTTTCTGATGCTATGTATAGAACTTGCGTAAATGCAAACTGTTGATTGGCTCTGTTAATTGTTCACCATCTAGAGTAGCCAACTGATATGCACCAGAACCAAAGGATGCGGTGATGATGTACGGACCCAGCCAATTGGGCTCAAACTTGCCTAGTTTTTCTCTGTCGGACTGATTCTTAGGATTCTGCATGAGAACCAAGTCACCAATGTCAAATTTTCGAGTCATCACTCTTTTGTTGTAGCTTCTAAAAAGACGATTTTGATATGCCTATAAGTGGTTCAAGGCATTATGTCTGCGTTCATCTAGCATTTCTAATTCATGCAGTCGTGACTGTCGATATTCTTCATCAGTGATTAGACCTTTCATAGAGACTCGTAGGGATGGAATTTCGACCTCTATGGGCAAGATGGCTTCGGCTCCAAAGACGAGGGTGAATGGAGTGGCTCCAGTGGGAGTATGGATGCTAGTGCGATATGCCCACAAAGCAGGATTGAGTTGTATGTGCCAATCATGACCAGCGTCATTGACGGTCTTCTTAAGAAGTTTGATGATCATTTTATTAGACACCTCAGCTTGACCATTTCCTTATGGGTTGTAAGGCATGGAGAAGTGGTGTCGGATATGGAAGCATTCACAAAGTTCACGGACATCCTAATTTTTGAAGGGATGACCATTATCTGTGATGATGGATTGTGGAATACCATATTGACAGATGATATAGTTGAGGATAAACTTGGAAATTTGTTTGCCGGTAATGTAAGTGAGTGGGATGGCTTTGATCCACTTAGTAAAGTACTCAGTGGTGGTAAGGATGAATTTGTGGCCATTGGACAAGGTAGGATGGATCTTGCCCATGAGGTCGAGTCCCCATTGTGTGAAGGGCCAAGGAGAAGTAATCAGCTGAAGTTCTTGTGCTGGTGCATGAATCAAGTCACTATGTATCTTACATTGGCAACACATTCTGACAAATTCAAGTGCATCTTGCTCAATGGTTGGCTAGTAATAGCCAAGTCTCATTATCTTTTTGGCTAAAGTAGGACCACTTGAATGGGATCCACATATACCCTCATGTACCTCTCGCAAGGTCGTTTGTGCTTCATTAGTGTCAAGACATCGAAGAAGGGAATTATCAAAGCTACATCGGTAAAGGGTATCACTAAGGATGGTGTATCTGGCGGCTTTTCGGATAAAGGACTTTTGTTGGTTATTGGATAGGTTGGGGGGAAGGGTTTGGGACTTGAGGTAGTCATAAATGTCTTGATACCATGGAGAATTGGGACCAACAAGCTCGCACACCATCTCTGATTCTGGTATGTCATATGTAGGAACCAAAAGCTGTTCTACCAAGAATTCAAATTGAGGCACATTACTAGGAATGTCTAGGAGAGAGCCAATTGTGGCCATTGCATCTGCTGCCTTATTTTGTGTTCTTGGAACTTGCTCAAAAGTCACCATGTGAAAATATGTTTGAAAGCTGTCAACCATTTGTTTGTAAGGCATTAATTTCTCATCCTTAGTGTCATAGTCATCGTTGACTTGGTTAATGACCAATTGAGAATCTCCAAAGACATGAAGTGTTCTAATCTTCCATTTGATGGCCATTTTGAGTCCTATGACAAGTGCCTCATATTCTGCCACATTATTTGTACATGGAAAAGCAATACGAAAGGACTTAGGAATGGATTCTCCTTGAGGGGTGATAAACAATATTCCTGCCCCCGAGCCATGATTAGTATGAGATCCATCAAAATATAGCCTCCAAGGTGACTGAGGTTCGGTATGAAATATTGACTCATTTGGAAAGTCTGCTACTAGTGGATGATCACCCTGTATAGGTGCGTCTGCCAGTTGGTCTGCTATCACTTGGCCCTTTATCACCTTTCTTTCAACATATTGAATATCATACTCACTCAAGATCATTACCCATTTGGCCAGGTGACCTGTCAATGCTGCACGACTTAGGAGATATTTTAGGGGATAAATCTTTTCCACTAAGTGTGTTTGGTGATTCAACATGTAGTGTCTTAATTTCTGAGTTGCAAAGACAACTCCTAAGCAAGCACGTTCGATGGTTGTGTAATTTAGCTCATATCCGACCAGTGTCCTACTGATGTAGTATATGGCCCTTTCCTTTTCTTCATGGTCGTTCTGTGCCAGTAATGCCCCCAGTGCTGAAGTTGTTGTAGAAATGTATAGAATCAAAGGTTTCCCTTCAATTGGTGGCATTAAAATAGGTGGTGACAGTAGATATTCTTTTATTTGTTGGAAGGCCTCCTGACATTTATCTGTCCACACAAAAGGGATACTTTTGCGCAAAAGATACTGAAATGGGTGACACTTGTCTACCAATTGTGCTATGAAGCGTCAGATGGATTGTAATCTGCCTTGCAATGTCCTGAGTTCACTTATCCCTTTTGGAGGAGGCATGTCTAATATGGCTTTCACCTTGGCAGGATCAACCTCAATGCCTCTAAAAGAAACGATGTATCCCAAAAGTTTTCCTGATGTCACACCAAAGACACATTTCTTTGGATTCAAGCGGACCTTGTATTCTTCTAGTCTCTTGAAAATTTTGTCTAACACCTTCAAGTGGTCTTTTTGTATCAAAGATTTTTCCAAAAGGTCATCTACATAATCCTCCATTATCTTGTGCATCATGTCATGGAATATGGTTGTCATGGCTCTCTGATACGTGGCACCTACATTCTTAAGACCAAAAGGCATGACGTTCCAACAGTATGTGCCCCAAGGACATATGAAGGATATTTTGTGTTGATCTTCAGGGGCAATACAAATCTGATTATAACCAGAAAAACCATCCATGAGGGACAACATCTCATATCTTGCTGTAAGGTCCACTATGATATCGATGTTTGGCAAGGGAAAGTTATCCTTTGGAAAAGCTTTATTCAGGTCCTGAAAATATATGCAGATGCGGATTTGACCGTTTGGCTTTGTGACTGGTACAAGATTTGATATCCATTCGACATAGTCTATGGATCGTATGAATCCCACATGTAACAATTTCTTAAGTTCTATTTTCACTAACAAGGCGATCTGTGGGTGCATCTTTTGCAGCTTTTGTTTCACTGGTTTGGCATCTAGAAATAATGGAAAATGGTGCAAGACAAGTTTTGGGTCCAACCCAGGCATATCGGCATAAGACCATGCAAAGTTGACCTTACGCTCTGAAAAGAATTTGTGGAACTCAAGTTTCTCTTCCTCTGTCAAAGATGCCGCAAAGAGAACCATCTTAGGATCTTCTGTTGTAGATATGTTGACTTCCATAGTATCCTCTACGAGCATGGCCGATTTTTCTTGAGTTACGGGGAGAAAGTCTAGTCCTCCATCCTTAGGTGCCTCAGAGAGGTTGTCCCCTTTAGATATGTCGTTTATTTTTACTTTTTTATCGTCAGAAGGTGCCTTTTGGTTTTCACCTAAATATGTGTCATTTTTTGCTTTATTTTTTTTTTCATTTTGCGACTAGAGGGCGGAGAAGTCTCCCCAAAGTAAGCGGCACAATCTAGGTCAATGGAAAATCCAGCCTTGTGGTCTCAACTTGGTATACCCTCACGTAGTCCCATGAATTATGCAATGGCCTCATCATTTTGAAATATATCCATAATTGGCGGGCCTTGTTGATCCCAATCGATTAGTTGTGGGTAGACTAAGGAAATACCATCATTAGTATTGGTGAATGGTGGGTAGGACGTGGAAATCATGCCGACAGATTTAGAGAGGTTAAAGATAAAATTGTCGTCATTAGGCTCTATATCAGATTCTATCCAGTACTCTACCTCACTTGATTCACACTCATCAGCAAAGTAAGGAACAAAGGGAGTGGAGTTTGGGTCAGTAGTGTCATGTGGAAATTCAAATGAATCTGAATGATGGTCATTAGGTTCAGTAGGGTAGACGAGTATGTCAAGATTATGGTCAATAGGAGTAGAAGAGGATCTGGACTGAGTGTTGTTTGGTGTCGTGTCAATTTTGAACATTTTCCAGAATCTCTCTTCAAATGTAGGCTCTCCAGGTTCAAGGAACAAGTCATCAAGGCAACAGTCACTTAGGGATCGTTGGGAGCCAAATTCCCATTCGTGGGAGTCAGTTTCAAAAAGGGGATCTTCAATTGTCTCGACACAGTCTGAAGCATTTACTCTCTCACTAGAAAGTGCATTGGTACTATGATCACCAGATTCTCCTGGTCCTAACCCTAACCCAAGATGTTTAGGTCTTCCTTTAGGTGCTAGAGGTTGTTGCCTTCCTGTCTTGTGCTTGCCAAGGCCACTAATTCCATCGTAGCCTTTTTCCTTTATCATGTCATATCCTTTACCATACATTTTTATTGGCAAGGGAGTTGGATCCTCTGGTTCTCTATAAATCCAAGACAACACGTTGTCAATGTCCTCTTGACTCATTTCGCCCCACTTTATGAATACTATTTTTGGAGGGACTCTAAAAATTTCTTTTGACTCTAACATGAAGCAAGGCTTGCCGTAGACCTAGGGAGACTTAGGCATTCTCGTTATGCAATAGGCCGTATTCAACTTATACTCTCGACACCCTTGGTCCTAGATCTTAATACTTGCGTCGATGCTTGGGGTGATGGATGAAGTGGTAGATGTCATGGAGGTGGTCATGGTTGCTGAAGAAGCAGAAGTGGATGTGGATGCAGGAGGCTTCGCAAGTGTTGATGGGTCAATGAATTTAGAGGATGAAGATGTCGAAGCTTCACTGTTGATAGGAACTTGGCACTCTGAGATACCTCTCAAATTGGTACAATATTGAAATGGGTCAGGGTCTCCATATATGGTAATCTCAGTGCCTTCAAAGGGAAACTTCAAACACTGGTGATATGTGGAAGGGACAACTTTCAAGGCGTGAATCCAAGGTCGACCAAGTAAAATATTGTATGGAAGTTCTAGATCCAGGACTTGACAAGTGGTGTCCACAATGACTGGTCCAATACGAATTGGAAGTGTAATTACGCCCCGAGAGGAACGTTCTTCATCATCATATGCCTTGATAACAATGCTCTTTGTAGCGTCTACACAAGCATCAGAAAAGCCTAGGGCCTTAACCAATTTTAAGGAGCATATGTTCAGTCCTGCTCTGCCATCTACTAACACTCGTCTGACCTTATGCTTATGGATAAAAACTTCAATGTGAAGGGCATCATTATGATTGGATTTGGACGATGAGTAGTCTTGGTCTGAGAATGTTATATGGTGGGGAGCGGTAAGATATCCCACCATGGCCTCAAATTGATTGACATCAATGTCTTGGGGAATAGAAGACTCTTGTAATGTTTTGTCGAGTATAGCCTTATGAGCTGGGGAAATACGTAGCAACTCAAGTATAGAAATTTGTGGTGTCTTCCCAAGTTGGTCAATGAGATTAAAATTTCCTTTAGGCTGGGATTGTTTGGGTAATGGATTGGATTGCAATTGTTGGGTGGATGGTCCAACGATTGTTATCTTTGGTTGTCTGGGAGGAGGGCCAGCTATGGTGACTTTTCCCCCACGGGTAGTGACATTGCATTCAGGGGCATTTCTGACAGTAACTGTGTTGACATGTTTAGCACTTGTTCTAATATGATTTATGATAGGTCCCCCAGAATAGTCATATGCAATACGGGCATGGTTGGCTTGATTATTGTTATTGGATTTTGACATGGAAGGGTTACTAGAAACATGGTCCTACAGTGGGTTCTTATGTATGGTATGGTCTAAATTAGATGCAAATTGTGGTCCACCTATCTCAATGGTACGATTCTCGATAAGGTCTTGTACTAGATTTTTCAGTTGTCGATAGGAGGAGGTTTTATGTCCTTTTTCCCGATGATAATCACAAAATGCATTCTCATCCCACCAAAATGGTTTAAACTGCCCTGGGTCATATGGTTTTGGGTCCTCAAGTCTTATGACACCATTTTGAAGGATTTTCTTGAGGACTTCTTCAATGGGCTCACCCAAGGGGGTGTATGTGCGACTCCTGGGGAACTGTCTGGATTGTCGGGGCTATCTTTGATTTGGGTTATTTTGATTACCTTGGTTATTTTGATTTGTCTGTACAACATTGGCAGCATGTGTCTGTGTGATCATCTGTGTATTTTGTGGTTGAGCCCCTTTAAGGGTAAGCACAGGACCCATTGCATTGATAGCCTTAACATCTACAATGCCATCATTGGTGACATGTTTATTCTTAACCCAGTATTTGTTCTTGTCAGTGGGAGGACTTGCATTTATGTTTTTAGGACCGTATTTTAATCTTCCCTCAGCAATGAGCGCTCTCTCAAGTTGGATGCCTCGTTCGACTAGGTCTGCAAAGGTTGTACAACAATGAACTCGTAAGCCATTTTTCAATGGGCCTAGGAGTGTTTGTACAAACATGTCAACCTTCTCTTTTTCAGGTATGTCTATGTGGCAGCGACTTGCTAGGCCTCTCCATCATTGGAAAAATGGGATAAACATTTCACCAGTGTCTTCTTGTGTAAGTGTGCATAAGCTAGTGATGGAGGTGTCTGTGTCAATGTTATAGGAAAAAATTTTCCCAAATTTTTGTACAAGTTCATTCCATGTTTTTATCCCCTTCAAAGTGGAGAACCATTAGAGTGTGGGTCCTGTTAGACTCTTGGAGAAGAGTCTCATCAAGTAAGTGTCTTCATATGCAATGTCCATATAGTTGGTCATGAATTCTTGAATGTGTTCGATAGGATTTGTCTTTCCCTTGTATTTGGTGAAGTTTGGGGCCACATATCCAAGAGGAAATGGTGGCATGTATAAATTTATGTCAAAAGGATATGGACATAGGTCATATGACATTGGTGGCATTTTGTTGGATGTTTGCATGGTTTCCATCTGTTTTTGGAGGTCTGCCACTCTGGTTGTCAAGGCATCTATTATGGGATTATTGGTCGCATCACACATGGGAGTGATGGGTATCCCTTGAGTCCCCATTGATTGTGATAGCATGTTCAAGTTTGGATGTGACATGTGTTGTTGTGGAATGTATGATATGTTTTGGTTTGGCAATTGTTGGTATTGCCAATTTTGATGAGGAATGTGTTGTTGCGTGTGAATTTGTGATGAATATGTGGGGATGTACGATCCAACCATATTTGTCGATATTTGGGGGATTTGGTAACCTTGACTATTCTGGTACCCAAAGGTATTCATTTGTTGTGTCATTTGAGTGCCTTGTCCATATTGGAAGAATTGTCCATGTGGGATGTTGGTATTTTGTCCTTGGAATTGTCCATGCGGGATGTTGGTATTTTTTCCTTGGAATTGTCCATGCGGGATGTTGGTATTTGGTCCTTGTGAGGCATTGATGTTTAATTGTGATGATGTGTTAACGTTTGGTTGGGGACCTCTAATAAGAATACGTCATTTAGTTCCTCCAAAGGGATTGAATGAGATTCCAACATAAGGATTTGATGATGATGTCCCTATGGTCATAGATGAAGTTCGAAATATGGGGTTCGAGGAACTTGCCCCCATTGATGTAGATCCAAGGGTAGTTCCAACTGTTTGTGAAGATGTCATTGACATTGTGGGCATGGATTGTGATATTGCTTGTGGCATGGTGGGTGTTCCTCCAATAGATGTTGCATTGATTGAGTTGGAGGTGTTTTGACTTATGGTGCCACTAGATGTAACATTGATGGTGCTTGTAGAAATTTGTGTGGTGACAATAGTGTTATTGTTGGAGGCATTGTTTGTGTTTTGTTGAGGTGTCAAGTTTTGTGTTGTGTTGTCTGGAGATGAAGGTCTTATGGTATTGATGTCAAAGCCTCTTGGTAGTTTTACCCATTGGTCTAAAAGCATAGCAAGGTATCTCTCAGCATCGTTCAAGACCAAGTCCTCTACAAATGAAGCTACATCAGGATTTTGGGCTGCAGCATCTAGATCCTCAGTTAATACTTGTCCAGTGTGGTCTCTTTGTATGAATGGTTCGAATGGATTTTGAGAGGATGTTGGAAGGTTCATGGAAGATGGTATGTTCATGTTGGTGAATGGATTGTTAAAATTCATGTCTTGGTTCATGTCATAAGTGTTGGTGTGGATGTTGGTGTGGAAGTCTTGTCCAAAGTTTGCCA
Organism: Sequoia sempervirens; assembly: GCA_007258455.2. Taxonomy (NCBI): domain Eukaryota; kingdom Viridiplantae; phylum Streptophyta; class Pinopsida; order Cupressales; family Cupressaceae; genus Sequoia; species Sequoia sempervirens. The sequence continues at coordinate 74,504 of VDFB02337983.1, forward strand.
TTTGTCTTTTCTTTCTTTGAAGCCTAGTTTCGACCATAAAAGAGAATTGCTCAAATGAAGATGACAACTAGTCTATGTTTTTGGTGTTTTTGTGATAAAGGATGATAATGCAAGGTGATTACAATGTATTCCTAAGGAAATGATTGATGCAAGATGACAAAGTTGCCAAAGAAATATGTCAAATGTCGAGGTGACAATGATGGCTATGATGACAATGTTGATTAATGCAAGGTGATAGAATTGACTAGGTGCAAAATGAGGACTAAGATGATAATGTTGACTAAAAAGGTGACTAATGCAAAAATGAGGACTAGGGTGAACACTATTTTTGTATTTTTTGGATTTTTAGGCATAAAATATGCAAAGTATGGACTAAGATGAATGCAATGTGGAGAAAGGTTTTCCTAGCCACTCTAAGCTTAATCTATGTATTAATTTTGGTTATCAAAGGACTTGTTAAAGGGACTAAGTGACAAGGTCAAAATGACTAGTGAGTTTTCCTAACTAGACTGTTGAGTTGGAAATTCTCACAAAAAGGACAATGACTGAAAATGAGATTGTTGACTAAGTCCAAAGATAACCTACTCTTGAAGGCAATGATTTTGCAAAGTGTGATGAGGTGGCCTAATCCAAAGTCTCCAAAGATGAAAACCTAATGACAAGTCTATGTAGGAAATGATGATTATGAAGCCTAGGGAATGCAACTAAAATTAACAAGGATGAACCTAAAGTAAAAATGCAAGCTAATGGTTGAATGATGAAAATTTTGAGCAATTTCAGTTCTAGTTTCTGACAAAGACGTTGAGAAAAGATGTTTGACAGTAGGCAAAATTGTTGGACTCGAATTCAGTTTTGTGATGTTTTGATGAAGAGTTTGAATTGTCTGAAGTTGATTGTTTCGTTTCCAAATTTGGGATTGTTGTGTATACTGTTTGAGAATCCAGAAAACACTTAGCAAACATGATGTTTTGAATGTGTAATCAATCACAATGAAGACAAGCACAATCCTATGGTTAGGCCAGGACAATATCTGCTAGATTCCACTTGGGTTTCCCCAGCCACATATCCTTAGCGTGTGAATCCAGAAGCTTGGCTGCATGGGCTCCCCCTTACAGTAAACTCTCTTCTCAGGCCAACCAAGCTTCCAGTGCCCATAAAACTCCAATGGCATGCTGATCACCTCTACTAAATATTGTGAAGATGTGGATGCCTTCACAACGACCATTGCTACACTAGCGGATATAAGGTTTTTGGCTACTACACAAGAGTATTTAGTTTGGGACCCCCGTTCGAGTGGCCATACATGGGGCAAGAGATTAATCACCGATTAGGTGGCACTGCAGCCTAAAGAGGTTATGCTCAACAGGGTTTATGGGAGTACTACTATGTTCGTATGACACATCCTCACTCGTAATCCTAGGCTTTCCCTTAGGATTCACATTTGTATACTGGTCAGGGGTAGCTCGGCCAAAGACCTCCGTTGCCGGTCTGAGTCGCCTTGGGGTGAGTACTTTTTCCCACCAAGGAAGGACCAATTTCCTAGAGTCAATAACAGTTTCTCTTGCACCTAGGATCACACAAGTGCGCAAGGGGAGAGGATACTCCTATTATTGAATCAAAGGTTACACAAGTTGAAAGCATTTGCTCATTTTAATATCCAAATTGAAGTGTGAGACAAACACATCAAACACGTTTATTTTAAACCAAGCTTATGATTTCAACTGAAGCACGCAAGTTCTTTTTAGGCCCAATAAATCTTTTATGTGAAAGAGGCACTCAAGATAAAGCACAATTGAAGTGAGAGCCCTACAAAAACACGATTAGTAGTTTTGAGTCGCTAATCTTTGGCAAGCGAAATTGGACGTTGCAAATCTCGAATCATGGACATTCAAACCTGTTTGTGGCAGGCCTAAAACTGATTATCAGGGGCATAACCAAAGCCAGAATATTCCTTCACCCTATTCATTCACATCCTAAAAGTAACTTGAATGGAAATGAAAACTACTCAAAAGTATTGAACTTCCACAAGTGACGAGTTCAACGTTTTGGATATTTTGATGATTTGAACAATCTTTAGAATGCATTTATTCATTCAACCAAAGAAACTAGAGAGATTCAAATAAGGAGCAAATTCAATCCAAAATATTTCATCAAACAAAACAGGTTCACCAAATGTATTAAGGAAAATTTTCAAGTTAGATAGCAAATAGCATAAAACCATTAAATCCCTAATAACAATGGAGAACAATGAAAGCAAGAAACATGAGAGTATGAAAAAAATTCACCTAGTCTTCAAGCCTCCATTGATTCACCTCCATTGGTCTTCTCCATCTTGTTGAAAATGATATAATTGCCCTCAAATTTAAAGTGTAACTATAACCTATGACCAAGCCAAGAAAAATATTGAAGCAATGTGTATGCTCAAGCACTCAAAAGCTCTCAAGCATACTGAAAATAACTTGTGTGTGTGTCCAAAATGACTTGAGAGAGGGCCTTTTAAAGAATTCCAAATGGTGAATGGACAGACAGGATTAAAAGTTGGTGAAACCCTAAGATCAATGGCTAGGATTCAATGTGATAAGGATGATTAGGGTTAGGGAAACATTAGGTCAAAGTTAGGGCAAGCCTTTAAATGAAGGGTTGGGATTTAATTGGAGATAATCAAATCAATGGTGGAGAATAATAGGTAGTTGGAATAATAGAAATTATTTAATTTATGGAGAATGTTGACTTATGAATTAAATAATGATTTAATTCATAAATGGGAATGAGACAAAAGAGAATAAATAATCATTTTAATTATTGATTTGGTGAGATGGAAAGTGGGATAAATAAATAAATTTATTTGATTGAAGGATAAATGGTTAAATGGAGAATTATTAGAGGGCATAAGGACTAATTAGTGACATATCTAAATAAATAAATGCAATTTATTTATTTAAATAATCATGGAGGAATAATTATGACATTAGAATGTGATTAAATAATTGAATTATTTGAGGGAGAAGCCTGGTCATCATAGAAAAATATGGTTTACAAGCTGAGGCCATTTTTATGTGTCTACAAAAAAAAATTAGAAAAAGGATTGAAAACAGTAAAGAGAAAAAAATCAGCCTTTAGTAAAAACCACTACGGTGGCACCTTGGATAGGTACCATGATGAAAACCTAGAAAACAGGTGTCATGAGTAGAATCAAGCATCTACGTGCACCGGTTTAGATGAAAGCATCTCATCCCATCCATAATACAATCCAACATCTCATCCCATCTGTAATAAATCCAAATTTTCATTCATCTTATCCATAATAAATCCATTCATCCATCAACCAGTTATCCAATCCATTTTCATCCAACTGCATCCATCATCCAAGTTATCTTGATCTTGATGAAACTTTGGTGCACACTTTACACTTCCTTATGGTAAACATCTTGAAATGGGTCATTTTCATTGATCCTATCCTATCCAACATTATTTGAGCCATGAAACACTATCCAAATGAGCATTCTTTATTTGAACACCTTAGCTTATTGCAAGATAATCCTTGGCATCCTTTGCATGCTTACCATATCCATCCATCCATACACCTATCCAAACATCTACCCATGACATTCCATACATTGGTAGACATTGGGGATAGATATTTACATCTTGCTTTTAGAAAAAATCTTGATCTATATCCTCTACCTTATGTGGTGATCTGAACATTGGAAAATGTGAAATAAAATTGGTCCACCACTTGTGAACAAAAATTCAAATCACTAGCCCATGGCACATTTTGACATGAAGATTTTCCTTATAAAGTTTTATCTTCAATTGAACATTGATCTGAATAATCAATATTAGTCACATTTAAATCACCCTTCAAATGTCACATCAAATCATTCAAACAACTTTTTTTCCAAAATCAAGCTTCATCAATCATGATCAATCAAATCCAACCAAAAATCATCACCTCGGGATATCCTTGTGTTGCTTAAACACTATCCTTGCAAAGTTGTGCATCCTCAACAATGTTATCATCATCAGTTCGATTGATATCTCAATCCTTGTGTTGTCTAACACTATCCTTGCATTGTTGTGCATCCTCAACAATGTTTTCATCATCAATCCTAATCAATCAATCCTTGCATTGTTGTGCATTCTCAACATTGTTATCATCATCAATCTTGATCAATCAATCCTTGCATTGTTGTGCATCCTCAATAATGTTATCATCACCAATCCTGATCAATCAAATCCTTGCATTGTTGTGTATCTTCAACAATGTTACCATCATTATCAATCCATTGATTTGATTAATCAACCTTAGCTTGGTCTTCAACAAAATCCCAAACAGAGAACTGACATCATCACACATATCCTTATCCAAATTGTCAAAATCATGCGAAAATCCAAAAACATTAGAAAATTAGAAAATCCAAAAACATTCAAAACATATCAAAATCCCCCAAAAAAAAAATCCATAAATCAGAAAATGTCAAAAACATTGGAATCTGAACTACGTCATCTCTGAGCTTAAATGTAGGCAAGGCTAATCTTTGATTAGCCCCGAGACACAAAAATCCCAAAACATTCAAAAAACTAAGAAAATCCAAAAATATCCAAAATCACATCAAAATCAAAAACATTCATAAAATCTCGAAAAACACAAAATCCAAAAAAATTCATAAAATCTCACAAAATCCAAAAACATTTGAAATTTTGAAAAATCAAAACATTTGAAAAATCCAAAAAAACCAAAAAATAGCCTCAAAGCATTTCAAAAACGTCAAAAACATCCAAATATTTGAAAAAATACATCTGTCTCATCTCACTTGCACCCACAATAATCAATCATCCATAATAAATTATCAAAAAAATCACAACAATTAGCAAAAGCAACCTTCAATCGTAAAATCAAAATCAAAGCAACAAATTGTTAAATGCAAAATCAAACTCTTGATCATTTTCAAACATGTCAATCAACTTTATATCAACAACTTATCAATCAACTTATCAACCCATCATCATCCTACACAATGCATGTCCTAGGATATATCGTTCTGACAATGGGCATCATTGTGGATCACTTGGATTCTTATCCTATCAAAACACATGGGTATGTGTAGGATCATGATGGGCCCAAAAGTGGCAATATTATGGGTATTTGTAGGGTATGTGGCTAACGACTTTTTTTGTACCCGAAATTGATGAAACGAAAAGGGCTTTTAGAGGAGATTCTTAGCTTTCCACCAATATAAATTATGCTTTAATTTGAATTTAATAAATAATTATTATTCCTTTTCTATTAGAATTACGACTAAAGTCCTGATCGATAGGCTGATTGACAAACATCTATAGCTTTCAAATGGTATCACATTTTTTGAATCCAAAACATGTGTCACATTCTATGTTTCGCATACTATAGGATTAAAAAAAGAAAAATTAAATTTCATGAAGTTTGACCAAGTTAAGGTGGTCAGACATACAAGTTTTTATATTTTAAAAAAGCTGTAATAAAAAAATTATAATTAATTATTTACTTGGAAAAAAATTACAAAAAAATATCTATCACATTTAGACATGAGTCCTCTACTTATATATAAAATATTATAAAAATATATTATCATTTTCTTATGGTTAGGGTGGTCAGATAGACACCTACTTATTTTTTCCCTAAAATTTAAGTACTATTGCATTGAAATTTCAAATTTTCACCAAATAGATTTTATTTATTTTTAAATAAACCTAGTAGTTAAAAACTATATTCAATTTTTTACAAATTCTATTCTTACATATTTTTGAAATAATATAGATAATTTATTGAATTTTTTATGTTAAGTTGCCTAACACTGATTTTTCTAAATTTTTTTCCACTTAAGGGCCTCTTTTTTCCATGATGATCCTACACATGCCCACATCCCTTTGGCTCAAGGTATGAAGAACATTGGCTTGTTTTCATACTTGATCTTTTCTTTTGATTATCTTATTGCGCTCATTCCAAGGACCTCTCGATGATATACGAATGAAGGATTTAGAGAGATAGGAATGGGGCAATGATCATTATCATTGTATGGATGTTCTTGTAAAATAACTTGGCGAATACTTTCTTTGTTAGGTACATCCTAGCAAAACTTTCATATGTCAAGTGTGAACAAAGAGTACTCCTATCTGTTTGTCGAGTCAAAGTCCATCGCATTGGGTACAATGCCATCTTGGTTCTTTATACCTTGATGCATCATACCTATGTGTTATGAAACATAAGGTAAGTAGCCCTTTTAAAATCCCAATCCTTGATAAGAAAATCATCATCTATCATCATCATCATCATCTAATAAAGTCTCGTTAGATCATGGACTTGTTGGATCCTCTTGTCATCATCTCATTTCTTCTTTCTTCTCTCCACGCTAACATAACATCATCAATGCATCCATCTTCCATCCATTTTGAATCCACAAACCATCGATTCTGCATATCATCTCACATACATGTTTATCATCATAATATAGATTTGTTAGTCTAAGCATCTCATAAAATCAAACATTTGCATAATCATAACATATCACATCATCCATCTCATCCATCACATCATATAATCATTTAAGTTGTTTAGGATAATAGATTGGTTATTATAAGCATCTTAAAACCATCTCATTTGCATCATCATCGCAATCATCCATACCATCCAGTTTGAACCTCTTTATTGTGAGATCGACCCTCAAATCGAATCTTTTCACTGATCTCTTGAGGGGAAATGTACTAGTGTACTTTCTTGGGGCATCCAAAAATCATAAATTTTTTGAATTTTGATCACGGAAAGTTTATTCTTTGAACCAACTCAGCAAGTACATTGCTTCAAAGAGGGAAAAAATGTAGACATGAAATTAACATCATGCACTCAATTCACATTCATCCACTCATTAAATAAATCAAATTCACATTCATCCATTCATCAAGTAAATCAATTTCAATCTCCTAAAGGTCATCAACTTTATTTAATTTAATCTTATCATTATCCCCCTTAGCTAAATAAATCAAATATTTATTTAACTAAATCTTTATCATCTTTCATCTCCTTTTTGATTTAGTTTAATCTTTAAATCTAAAGCAAAAAGTTCAAATCACCTAATCCTCTTTTTAATTAACTAAATCAGGATTAAATCTAATCTAATGCAATGTCACATCCTCTAGCTTTTCCCACTTGCATAAATAAATCAAGTTATTGATTTATTAAAATCAACATTTTCCATCAACATGGCATCTTTGAGGAATATTCCCTCAAGTTTGAATTCAAAAACAAGTGGACATGTACATCCAATGAAGCATTTATGAGCACTTACATGGCTCTTACATGTCCCTTTGCAAAGCTCAAACTCAACATTTACTCTCAAATTCAAATTTCAAATCTCCCTCTCTTTGGAACATTGACCAAAATGTGTTCATCCTCCAACCTATCACAAGTTGACAAGTGGCCTATTTTCATTGGCTTGTTTTAGTCCCACATCCTCCATGTTTGGAATTCTTATATCAATCTATTCTATAAATAAAGATAATCTCCATTGGTTAAATCCTCCACAATTTGATCTACAAAGCTTATGCAAAGTCACTCTCTTCATTTGAGAACTTATTTTGTCCATTGCATCATCATCATTGGCATTATCAAGGGTTGGGAAAGGGCTATTTTCCACAATAGCACCAATCCACTATGAGATAAAGTTGGATCATGTTTTTTATATGCTTTGTTTAGTTTCCTTGATTCCTTTCATTGCATGATTAACATGTTTCATTATTTCATAGGGATGTTGATAATTTTCTTTGTTTTAAAATGCTAATCATGCTAATGTGTGTGTGTTAGTTTTAGCCATTTGCAGATTTTCACCATCCACAGATAGTAAGGTCATTATCTAGGAAAATGGGTGTGGACATTATACAGTTCCAAAAAATGCTTTTTTGGTAGGAGAGTTACCACAATCTCCTAGGTCACGAGGATGAACACAATCAAATGATGCCTCCTCATTCGAACATTCACTACAGGGATCTTCCAGCTTCAGAATTTGGGGAGATCTCAGGGAAGTAATAGAAGAGGACCCATCCCATCTCTTATTTCAAGACAATAGACCAGTAGCCAATCTACCTATGGATGAGAGTAGTAAAGCCTTACAAATGATGCTTGCAATGGGCTATGACAAAAACCAAAGGCTTGGAAAAAATTTCAACAAGCTTCTAATACCCATCATTCCTAAGATGCGCATGAAAAATCTTGGCCTTGGATGTACCCCTTGGAGTATAACCATACATGGTTGGAATCCCCTAGTTAAGAAGGTTAAAACTCCTTAGCAATCAATAGTTGAACTTTGTTTACCTATATCTACAGGTCGAGTCATAGAAAACTTTACATTTAACATAACTAATGTCTATAGTAGTAGTGATGATGAAGATCCTATAATCAACTTACATATTCTTTTTGAAGACACCACCCTTCTCATGATTAATACCGTATCATTTGGGTCAACTAGTCAAACCCATGACATCAACCTAGTATACCCCCATCTCATCGATTATAACCAACGAGGACCACTAGTTCTAGATGCTTTAAAAAATGATGAAGCACTCTCAGAATTCATGGGACTGAGGAGCACGGTACCATGCAGAGATCATAAGTTTGGTTTCGATATCATTCTAGACACACAAGCTTACTAAAGGGAGACAATTGAATCCTTTAGTCACAAGAGTGAAAATCTGAGAATAATCTCAAGGGATTTGAGTGAAAACCATGTTGTGGAACTCTCTAACCTTAAAATAGTAAAAGAAAAGTTTGTATTGAATGATGAAAACCTCTCTGAGGCACCCAAGGATGAAGGATTCAATCTTCCTCTCAGAGCTCTACATTAGGAAAAGTCAGCAGTTTTACCTGAAAACTGCAACCCAGTCAACTTGGGAAGAAAGGAAACTCTGCATATCACATTTTATGCAGAATCATTGATGTCAGAAGAACATGAGCTTCTAGCTGCCTTCTTAAGGGAGAGAAAGGTCAAATTTGTATGGAGCTATGCTGACATGCCCAGGCTTGATCTAGAGATTGTGGTCCACCATCTACCAGTTTACCCTTAAGAAAATATTGTCTAACAAAATCTTAGGAAAATGCATCCCTAGATAGCCTTACTAGTTAAAATGGAATTAAAGAAGCTATTTGATGTCTAGTTCATATGACCAATCAAGTATCCAAAGTGGGTATCAAATCTAGTTCTTGTTTCAAAACTTGATGGGGGCATCTATGTATGTACAAATTTTAGAGACCTGAACAAAGCATGTCCCAAAGATGACTTTCTCTTCCCAAAATTGATATGATTGTAAATATGAATGCAAGACATGAGATGCTTTCACTAATGGACATATTCTCTATATATAACCAAATCATGATAGCTAAAGAGGATCAACATAAAATAGATTTTACTTGTCCATGGGGGACATATTGCTAGAACATGATGTCATTTGGCCTAAATAATGTTGGAGCAACATATCAAAGGGCCATGACCTTAATATTTCATGACATGATTCATAATACTATGAAAGATTATGTTGAAAACATATTGGAAAAATATAGAAAGAGAAGGGACCACATAGCAGCATTGAGTGCCATCTTTTATAGTTTGGAAGATTAAAAGGTCTGCCTTAATCCAAAGAAGTGTGTCTTTGGCATACAATCAGGGAAGCTATTAGGATATATTGTGTCCATGAGAGGGATTCAAATAGATCTCGCTAAGGTATAGGCAATCCTCAAGATGGAAGCACCTAGGACATTGATGCAACTAAGAGGCCTACAAGGCAGGCTCCAGTCAATCCATCGGTTCATAGCTCAGCTAGCAGATAAATCAATCCCATATTCTCACCTACTCCACAAGGGGGTAGCATACAAGTGGGATGACAAGTGTGATCAAGCCTTTGAAAAGATAAAAGAATATTTTCTTACACCTCCAATGCTTATGCTTCCATCCTAAGAAAGCCTCTAATCATCTACATATCAACAACAATAGTCGCTCTTGGTGCTCTCCTAGCCCAACATAATGAAAATGGAACAAAGAGGGCCATCTACTACATCAATCGAACCATGGTAGGGCATGAGTTAAACTATTCCTTCATTAAAAAAGCTTGTCTAGCAGTGGATTTTGCCTCACAAAAGTTTAGACACTACATGTTAACACACAAAATCAAGCTCATTGCTAATATCAACCCACTCAAGTATCTTCTCTCCAAAGTCATACTCATAGGAAGGATGGCCAAGTGGGTTATGATTCTATCAGAATATGATATCGAGTAAGTAGAACAGAAGGCCATCAAAGGGAAAGCTATTGTAGACCAACTGGCAGAAGCAACAAAGTACTCAGAGAATCTGCTAATTTCAGAGTTCCCTAATGAATCCATCTTCAACATGAACATAGTAGACCACTAGAAGTTGTACTTTGATGGTTCCTACACATAACATGGATCAAAAGCTAGAATCTTTTTCATCACTCCATAGGGGGATTGCATACCAATATCATACAAGTTGAAATTTCCTTGCACAAACAATATCATAGAATATGAGGCTCTAACCATAGGACTCAGAACAATAGTACAGTGGCACATCATGGTTCTCAAGGTATATGGGGATTCACAGTTGATAATCAATCAAGTAAATTATGAGTACAAGACTAAGGATGATAAGCTAACTCCATACAAGAAATTGGTGGAATTTTTTAAGGAGTCCTTCATTGAAATCACATTCGAGTAGATACCTAGAGAAAACAACAGAGAAATAGACACAATGGAAACAATTGCATCCCTAGTTGATATCCTTCACAATGTCCTAAAGAATGAATTCCTATTAAAGAAACTTCTCATGCCTACATTTGAGGTACTAGAGTCAAAACTCATGTGTGAAATCATTGGTCCTAGTGATCCTTGGTACCACGACATATACACTTATATGAGAATAGGAGTTCTCCCAGTCAACTTAACCTCAAACCTTAAGAAAGCTTTTGTCTAGAAAGCATCCTAGTTTGTCCTCCTAGGAAATACCCTATACCTTAGAAGCATAGAAGGAACCCTATTACGCTTCTTGAATGTTGAGGAGGCATTGAATGCCTTAACTAAAGTGCATAATGACACATGTGGTTCACACTCAAGTGGTATGACCTTGGCCAAGAAACTATTGAGGATATAGTATTATTGGCCTACTATGGAAAGAGAAGCACATGACTATGTCAGAAGGTGTCTACAATGTCAGCAACATAGAGACCTCATTCATGCACCAAATCAAGAGCTTCATCCCATCATCACACCATGGCCCTTCTAGCAATGGGGGCTTAATCTCGTTGGGAAAATCACCCCTACCTCATCCAGTGGCCACAAGTTTATCAATACCGCCACTTAGTACTTTACAAAGTGGGTGGGAGCCATACCAATGACATACATTACCAGAAAGTAGATATCAAAGTTCATCCTAAACTATTTAATATTTCAATATGGTGTTCCCTAAGCTATTATCTCAGATAATGGGACACCATTCAAAAAATAGGATGTCCATGACCTATGCGACAAATTCAAAATTCAACATCACTTTTCCACTCTATATTATCACCAAGGAAATGGACAAGTAGAAGCCAGAAACAAAACCATTTGAAAGATCCTCAAAAAGAAATTCAATGACATAGGTCATGATAGGCATCTACAGTTAAATCCTACCCTCTGGGATTATCGAACTAGCAACCACACACCAACAAATGCCACCCCCTTTTCATAGTCTGTGAATCAAAATCTATATTACCCATTGAGATCGAGCTTTCATCACTCATAATATCACTACAAAACCTCATCGTGGATGAAGAATACCAAGTATAAAAACTAAATGAGCTAGAGTTAGTGGATGAGTGGCATATGGAAGCACTAAACCATTTACAAGTCTATAAAAACCAACTCAAGAGGAGCTATAACAAGAAAATCAGGGGTAGGACATTCCAGGTAGGGGAACTTGTGCTAAATAAGTATTAGAAGAATGTCCCAAATCCAAACGAAAAAGGAAAATTTGAACCAGTCAAGCCATTCATACGTCCATCTTGAACCTATTTTTCAAAAGATCGACCTTCAAATCAAAATTTTCGCTCGATCTCTTGAGGGGGCACTGTACCAATATACTTCTTCTCGTTGGGGCATCCAAAAAAATTAGAAATTTTTTGAATTTTGATTGTGGCAAGTTTATTCTTTGAACCAACGCAACAAGTTCATCACTTCAAAGAGGGGAAAAATGTAGACACGTAAAATATACTAATTGACATTACACAACTGATCCTAATTTAACTAACACTACTTCATATTGAATCATCCCTTTGTCTAACCATTTAATCAAATAACCCTTATTTGATTAAATTCATCGATTTTCCTCTCTTAATTAAATAAATCAATTTTATATGGTTAAGTCATTATTTCTCATTAATTAAATCAATCATTTGATTAATCCACTTTATTTAATTAAATCTCTAAAGTTCTATTAAATTAAATAAATTAAACCTCTATCTAATTTAATCTAACATCATCGCCTTTAGTTAACTAAATCAAAATCTTTATTTAACTAAGTCTAAATCATTCTTCCTCTCAACTTTGATTTATTTAAATCCTCAAACCTATGTCAAAATTGTCAAATCACGTAACCTCCTCTTATTTAATCAAATCCTTGATTAATTTAATATTTTTCCATGTCCCATCCTCTAGTTTTTGAAACTTGCACATGAAAATACATTTAATGGATTTATTAAATCCTTATTGTCTTTCAACTTGCCATCTTTTAGAGAATATTCTTCCAAATTTGAAATCTCTCCAGGTGGATTTATCCTTCCAACAAGATGTTCATTCCTTCTTACATGTCCTTGTGCATTGAACCAAGTGGCATTTAAGTGATTCTTTTTTCCTCTTACATGTCATTTCACTATTTTCAAATTCCACCTAATTACATTTATGGGCAGAATCATCAAAATGTCCACATCCTTTTCCCATTCACATCTTGACAAGTGGAATTTTCCTATTGGGTGTTGAATGATCCCACATTGATTCATTTTGATCATTCCTTCATCTTGTCTCTCTATAAATAAGAGGTTTCCCTCTTCATTTTATCATCCACAATTTGAGCAAGTCTACTATACTCAATTTTATCTTCAAGCATATCTATTTCCATCCATTTCATCAAAGTCTTATCTAGGTTATGCAGATTTTTCATCATGGAGCTCACTTGAATTTTCAACAAATTGGATCAACCTTCATCACTTATCAACATTGCATCATTGGCGTTGTGAAAGGTGAAATTTTCACGTCAAATTGGTATCAATTCCCCCATGGGATCAAGAGTTTGCATTCTTAATTAGGATTTCATTGCTTTCTTATTGTGCTCTTCATTTTATTTCCTCGTTTGAGCATTGTTAATGGATTTCATGGGGAGTCTTGATTCTTACTTGCATTTGGATCCAATAATGTGTTTGTTTATTGTGTTTATAGGTATTAGGATTATGTTTCTACATTTAGATAATGATAAAAGGGTGATTCTAGATTACCCTTTACTAGAAATACAACAAACCAAGACCAATGAGGTTATGAATGTGCAAGTGTCCATTAGATCCCGCTTGACTATTGGACCTCCTACATACCCTATGGTACATCCTAAGAATCTCCTAGTTCTTTATTCACCTTCACATAAAATTCAAACTCAAAACAAAATTGAAATTATCATTTACGCTCCCAAGAATAATGTATCATAGAAACTGAGTCATAATACCATTTCTCATATATATAACACAAGGAACAATCCACAACCAAGACAAACACCTCCAACATCCCTCCCATTTCCTATCCTTATCTTATCTGATCCTCCTTGTTTTACTTTGCATAATGGGAAGGAGTGTGATCTTATTGAACAACTTAAGAATAATCCTTCAAAGATATCCCTATGGGACCTAGTTTAGAATTCACATATTTATCACACTATGCTTCAAACAGCCTTGCAACAAGTTGTGGTCCCCTCTAGTGCTAACCCAAATAACATAGCAGCCCTTATCTAGGGAATAAATGTCAAAATAAAATTCAACCAAAGCGAGCTACCTCCATTGGAAGTGCAAAAACAAAAATTCACTTTCATGGTAATAGTTAACTACAAGGGAAAAGGTAAAAAGTGAACCCTTGTTGACAATGGCTCAACCCTTAATGTGTGTAGTGTCACCCTTTTGGATAGGATTGGTGTGGATAGATTAAAAATCCAACTTGCCTCATTATCCATTAATGGATTTGATAATGTGGGAAAGCAACTGCACTTGGTGTAATCACTTTACCTATTACAACAAGAGAGGCCACATTAGAAACCCCAATCCATGTTATAATGATCTTTCATATAAAGTCCTTTTAGAGAGACCATGGATTCACGAAATGAATGATGTTCCTTCTACTTTGCATCGTATCATGAAATATTTCTACAACAAAAAAGTGCACATACTTGAAGCTGATCCTGAACCTAACAATTGTTTGAACATTGAGAAAAACAAGGAGAATCCTTTGAAAACATTAACATCAACTACACAAGTAGAACCCATGGAAGAAAAACAAAAAGCTAGATATCCTAAACCCTTCATAATGATATCACTAGATGATTTCGGGTCATTGGATTTCAACTCAACATTCATGGGAGAATATATGATCATGAAAAAAGACTCTACAAATGGAAAAGAAACAACAGTAATGTCAACATAAAAATTAGATGACCCTTCAAAAGCATCCACCTCAACCACTTTAGGAAAAAAGGAAACAAATTACACAACAAACTTTGATGAACTGGACTATGAACAACTGCCGAATCCAAATGAAATGAAAAATCATTATGCAAGAGGTTATGAACTTATGAAACAACTCAGTTATAGTGGAAAAAGATGTGGTGCTAATGAACTAGGTATTTGTGTCCCTATAGAACCTAACACACACCAAAAAACTTGTGGTCTTGTTTATTTTCCTTTGATAGAAACCAAACCATCAAACAAACCTTCACTTAATATCAACACTCTTACAAAAGATTCTTCTAAGCCGACCTTAACAATAGTGCATCTTGAATAGATAGACACTAGTGGTCTTGATTGTTATCCTTTACAAGAAATGAAACAAACAAAGAAATCTTTTCTTACACAAAACACTATTGATTTGAATTTGTTATATTTTACACCCTCCATTAACAAAGAGAACAAAAACTTGTGATCTAAAGAGTCTTGTGTAGTATGACACCTAATACTAAGCAAGAGATATCTGGGTATGTGCAGGATCATCATAGAAAAATAGGCCCTTAAGTGGTGAAAAATTCAGAAAAATTAGAGTTAGGAAACTTGACGTAAAAATTTGAATAATTTATCTATATTATTTCAAAAATATATAAGAATAGAATCTGTAGCAAATTGAATGTAGTTTCTAACCTACTAGGTTTTTTTTTTTTTAAATCTATTTGGTAAAAATTTTAAATTTCAATGGAGTAGCACTTAAATTTCAGGGAAAATATAAGAAGTAGGTGTCAGTTTGACCACCCTAACCACCATTAAATGATAATATTTTTTTATAAGATTTTAGATATAAGTAGAGGATTGATGCCCCGATGTGATGCATATTTTTTGTAATTTTTTTCCAAGTAAATAATTAGTTATGAATTTTTTATTACAACTTCTAAAAAAATCTAAAAACTCATATGTTTGACCACCTTAACTTGGTCAAAACTTCATGAAATTCATTTTTTTTCTTTTAATTCTATAGTATGTGAAGTATAGAATGTTATGCATGTTTCAGATTCAAAAAATGTGATACCGTTTGAAAGTTGTAGATGTTTTTCAATCAACATATCAATCAAGACTTTAGTCATAATTCAAATAGAAAATGAATAATAATTATTTATTAAATTCAAAGTAAAAACTAATTTATATTGGTGGAAAGTTGAGAATCTCGTTTAAAAATCCTTTTCATTTCATCAATTTTGGGTAAAAAAAAAGTCGTTAGCCGCATACCCATCATAAGGCCACTTTTTGGCCCATCATGATCTTGCACATACCCATGTTTGTTGCAAAATAAAGGAAAATATTGTACTTTTGATCAAGAAGGTATCTTGTTGAGACTCCTGCAAGATCATTTGATATCTCACCCTCTAAGAACACAAAATAAATTTTACTACAAGAGTTCATTTTGTGCATATCACAGAGAGTTCATGGTGATGCTACTAATGAATATAAGGTTTTAAGTAACAAAATTCAACATCTTGAGGAATGTGGTGCCCTTCCTTGTGTTGAAGAACCTAGTTCCTCTAATTGAAACTTATTTTCATCCTATTCAACTCAACCTTTTCCTATAGTAAGTGGGGGCAAGATGTTAGTTAGCCTTGTCCTCATATGTCACTTGTCATTTTCTCTTTTGGTTTGTTGACCACCTTTCATGTACATATAAGATCAAGCTTGGGATATGGATGACATGCCTTAAGTTGGCTCACATATGGCATACTTATTCATGATGTAGCTTATTGGAAACATATGAATTTGCATAGGGATTTCCAAGTAAGCTCTCATGTTTTCTTCTACTTTAAAGCAATTTCTTACAACAATGGTGTTAGAAATCGCTTTAAAGTGGGGGAATACATCAACACTCATGTTTCATTGTGTGATTTATTTCTTCTTGTGATACATCATTTTATTGGTGATGTCATTCTATTTGATTTCTTCTAAGAGTGTGATACTTATTTTACTTTTCCTCTCTTGGAGACATTAGACACAATGTTCCCTAAGAAGAGACCTTGCATGAATCAAGAAAAATCCCTTTGAACATTTCTTACACTATTTTTCATTTACAACTGTTATATGGCCACCTTTCATAACTCACCTTGCATGCATGTGGTGACATCTTTTTCATTCATGAATCCCAAGCATATGGATTTTCGCTTGCCTCATGAAGCTAGAAGTTAATTATTTTTTCATGAGCTCTAAGCATACAAAGTTTTTCTTGTTTCATGAAGCTTGAAGATCATTATTCTATGGCACCTTATCAAAGTTATCAGGAGGTATAGCTTTCATTTGGTTATATGGGATCTGAATGAAGGCATGCATTCCCTTAATACTCCTGTATGTGGGAACATATCGGTCATGTGTCTCACCCTCTCAGATAGTCACCTCATGTATGGACTAAAGTTTCATGGCCCCAAAGTGAGTGTGTTGTGAACACTCACCCCATGGACAACCTGAAGCTCTATGGTCCCAGAGTGAGCATATTTTTATTGAAACTAGATCCACCCATATTATTCTTTACTTTATTCTTTATATCTTTGGCATTGTATGTTTGTGTATCTTATTTTGTTGCATATCATACACCTTGTACATGTCCTTTTGTGCTCATGTTGGTTTGATGAGGGATCTCAGATTTTCAGGGATTGGCCAACTCAATTGATCTTTTTCATCCTTTTTCATCCACATTGGTACATTTGGACCCCTCTAGAATGCCTACTTTAGTGTGAGTTTGAAGCAAGTTCATCCTCTCACTAAAGTGGGGGCTAAAGGTAATGTCAAAAAATGCCATCATGTACATTTTCACACTTAATTTGGGAATAATTAATGGTAAATTGGACTTGATATTTCCTTGATCTAGTGTTTTTATGGGTTTTACACATCCACATTAGATTTTGGGCCCTTCTAAGCTAAATAAACTTAACTTTTTTCTAATTTAAAGTTGTAAAGTGCATTAATTTACACCTTCACTTTAAATTCAAGAGGCTTCTAAACTAAGGTGGACCTAATCTAGTGTTGTAATGTGTTTTACAAATTCACATGGGATTTAGGGCCCTTGTAAGCTAAATAGACCCAAATTTCCTTAATTTAATGTTATAAAATGTATTTATTTAAAATTTCACATTGAATTTTGGGCCCTCTTTCATTTATGACCATTATATCATCATTAATAGGCCCCTATGACCCTATATTATGTATCATAATGCATATTTTAATCAAAAACTAAAAAATATCAACATATAAACTTAACTTACATACTCCCCGACACTTTAGAAGTCAAAATAGGTCCCATGGGACCCACTCACCACTTTGGGTGAATGAGTCCCATCCAGGTGGGACCCATTCACCATAGATAGTGAATGAGTCTCATTTGGCCTATTTTCAATGTTTTAAGTAGGAAAATTTGGTTTTAAGTTCAAATATCTTCTATATCAGCTTTTTAGATCAAATAAATGGTAATTTGAGTGCATTTCCTATATTAACAAGCTTTCAAATCATTATTTCATTAAGCATTCATAATATCTAGTCAAGAAAGCAAGGGTTAAGAATTTTGAGACTTCACAAGATCATTAAGAGAACATTTAATATCCTTTCTAAATTATTCAAGGGTAGAATTATTCATCAATTGCAGCAATTCAAGATCCATCATCATGTCAAGCATATCAAGTATCAACCATGTTATTGAGCTATTTTTGTGATGTAGCATTGAAGATCCAAGATCAAGTATTGTTTTGCTCCTTTTGTTAAGATCAAGATCTACATCCTTCATGACCATTTCATGTTGAGTTACAAATTTAAAAGACATCATTATTCAAGGTAGTAGTTTTCATGTTTCATTGTTTGGTTTAATTACCTAAAACGGATTTGGCCAAGTAAAACCCCTATTCCTTAACAATAAATACTTTCTCTCTCTTTATTTGTGTAATTGTAGATCTAGATGCTTTGAAGACTTGAAGGATCATTAAAGACTAGGTTACAAGCTTGGATAAAGTTTTTAGAATCATCTCCTCATTTGCAAGGTTGTAATCTTCACTAAAAGGTCACCTAGAACCCTAAAATTAAAGTTTTAGATCTGAAAAGCTAGAGAAGCAGATCCAACAAAACTAGAAGAAAAAATTTAGGATTTGAATTCCCAAAAAAGTGGAATGGGACTAATTCACCATAAGTGGTGAATGAATCCCATTGTAGCTGTTTTTTGGAGATTTTTCCAGATTTAGATACCCTTTTTTCCTAAAACCTATTTATGTTCAAAAATCTAGATCTGGGATTGATTCTCCTAGAATGGTGAATGAGTCCCACTAGGTCAAAAAGTTAGAAGTTATAGCATTTTAGAGTTCCTTCTAGTCATCTTCATATTCCCACATGCAAATATTTCATTTCATACCTTCTTATTCTACTTCATATGCATTTCTAGGTCATTTAGTTAAATTCTGCATCATATTAGGGTTTTGCAATGTTCCATCTTGCATGTCATTGTCTTTTTGAAGTCATTACTTGGTGGTAAACCCCTTTTGTAATCTGAAATCATACCCTAGGATAGTCCCTTACTAGATCTCCTTCTCCCATTCCTATCACTTGATTGAGATCTCTAGGGAATCCTTGAATTTTAGTTGGAGAAAAGTGATGTTCTATTTCCAAAATGATAAAGCATCCATTTTTCAACTAATCAGAAGGTGCACTTAAATACATTGTTATAGTGTGTATAAGAGTGAATTTCCACCCCATGTGGAAATCCCCTTTTTCCTTTACCCACCTTACAAAGCCAAGTTTGGAGGCTTAATTCCACCTAAGCCCGCTGCTTGCATCCCACTTGGTGGCTATTTTAAGTGCTGGTGGAGAAGTTTATGTTGGGGATGCACGTGTAGCATGTAGATGTCTACATGGTGTACTTACATCCCTGGTAGATTCTTGTGGCTAAACCGATAGAGGCATTACTCTTCTCATTGGAGGTGAATTTATAACACCCCCTTCAGTTGACTAACTGAAATATGGTTGTTTCTTTCATTTCTTCTTCAGATTCATCCCTTCAACATGCATTCTAGGTTCTTGACTTGATTTACAAGCTTCTTCCATACTCTTGCACTCACTCTCAAGCTCTCAAGAACCATTCCAAGCACTCCATTGTAGCAAAAAAAACACTCCATCACTTTGGTAGAGCACGTTTGGGACCATGTCATTACAACAGAGGCTCAAGTACTCTCATTTCTCCCCCAAGCAACCTTGAGTTCTCTTGGTCGAGGTGGTAAGCTTCCCTCTCCTCTCCTCTATCACTTAGTTTAGTAGCATAACACTGTTTTGTAGTGCTTATTTTCTCTTTACTATACTATTTCTCTATCTCATTTCCTTGGCTATTTGTGGAGGTGGAAACACCTAAACGGGGGTCTAACTAAGGTAGGCCCCTATATAGCCACCCAAAATTTCTCCTCTTTCTATGTGTAGGTGTGCGTTCTTCTTGGAGAACTAGCTGGTGAATGAGTTCCTTGGTGAGATTCTCTTTATTTTTTGTCACTATTGCATTTTTTCTTTATAATATTAGAGAATATTTGATTTATCTAGTCATATAATTTTGGCACTTTAGTTATTCAACTGGGCCATTAGCTAGTTTTGTTGGCTTGACCTCATATTTATTGTTGTCTGGTCATACGGATGACAACACACTTTTGAGATGCTAGTGTGCCACATTGATGTCTAGAGATCATGCTTATGTTCTTGGACAGAGAGCTTTCCAAGACATAGTGTTAGACCTAGAAACTAGCTTGCCTAGCCTTTTCTTGTATTTTGGGTCTATAGAGTAGCTGAGAGGCCCCATGGTCCTCATTACTCTCACCTCACATTTTCTAAACATTACACTTAGCTAAGGTAAGTTAGGGAATTGTCTCACATCTTGAACCTCCACGACCTAGGGTCTTGCATGTAGTGTTTCCCCTCTATTACATTTTTGGTGAACCAATGTTTGTTCATCTGTTAGTGTTGAAACTTCCCTGGGGTACTTCATGATTATTGTGTTCTTGATTATTGTGAAGGTTTATGAGCATCACAACCCAATCCAAAACTTTTAGGTATATCATTAGGAGAAGTGTATGACACCTTCTAATGGAAAGGATAAAGGTATCTATTGGTCTCTCTATAGGTCTTTTCTCTAGTCTCGTCATTAGTTTAGTTACATAGGGGTGGTTATTAGGGAATGTGATGGGATTCACTGAAAAAACTGATCACATTCCAACTCCCCCTACATCTCCTACACCATCATCAGTGGACAAGAATGAGGCCATTCAAATTCCTACATAATACATTGCCACCCTTGCTAAAGGATCGGGCGACCTATAAAACCACTTGGAAAGAAATTTGAAGATGGCTAGAGCCACTTGGGTTGTTAGTGAATTAAAACATATGATGGGTAAATATTGAATAGGCATAGAGCTTCTAATTAGTCTCCTCGGCCTTTATGAAGCATGTGCTCCTTCGAGCAACCCTAGTTTTGCACAAGGAGTCACTTTCGAAGAGTGTGAAGGACAGTTAGGGGTATCGATGCCTCCCATGTCCATCTACATGGCTGATATTGTCTCGTCTATCAATATCCCTTCTACCTCTAAACAAACTAAAACTATCAGAGTGAATAAGGTCCCTTTGGGCTTGAGCTTCCCCCCTCCTATCACCTCTAATGGTGGAGGCTTTGGTAGACTAGGTGGCGAAGGCTTTGGTAGTGGGGGTGGATTCAGAAGTGGAGGTGGTGCTTGTGGGGGTGGCTCTAGTGGAGGTCATGGTGGTGATTCCAGTAGAGGCCCTACTAGTGGCAGTGGGTTTGGTAGTGGCTCTTGTGGGAATCACACAAGTGGCGGTCCTGGAGGTGGTCGTGGCAGCAGTTCCAAGGGAGGTTCCTCTAGCCCACTTGCGATCCTTAACACTCCTTTCCCCCAAGGAATGGAGATACCTAAATTTGAAAATATGGTGGTAAGGGAGATCTACAGACACATGTGTCTTCCTTTAATGCCCTATGCACTGAGTTCTTCCATCACGATGTGTTGATTGCTAAACTGTTTCCTCGATCTCTCAAGGACACAACACTTGAGTGGTACTATTCCTTGCCTAACAATTCCATCTTCTTGTTTAACTAGCTTGTTAATCAATTCCTTAGACAGCTTCAAGAAAACATCACACCGAAGATGACCTTTTCAAATCTCGTCTGATGTAAACAAAGAGATAATGAAAACGTCATTGATTTCATAGTCTGCCATCAAGTGCTCCTTTCACAAATCTCATATCAGCTGCCTGATTTTGATGTGCAGAAGGTATTCATAGGAAAATTACAAAGGCCTTGGAAAGAAAATTTCACCCTCATGAAATACCCTTCTTTCTCACACTTGTGTGTAGCTTTATGAGAATACCAACAAATGATCATTCAATCTCAAGGTTCTTCCTCACATCCCCATTCTGAGGGAACGTACATCATATCAATCTTTGGGAGAGGAAAGATGGTGACAAATGTAGTTACCACTGTTGATGACAATGGCCTCAAATGCAAATAGAAGTTCACAATGTTATCAAAATATTATACTTCCATCTTGAAAACGTTGTTGAAGGATAAGGTCATAACTTTGCTAACTCCTAAGCTTATTAAAGAACCCTACCAAAATTGGTATTAATGGAGCACCTATTGCCAGTACCATCATGTTAATGGACATAATACCGAATATTGTATGTGGTTGCATCATGAGATACAAGACTGCATTGAGGATGATACCATTCATCTTGATGGGAATAAATAGAATGCTAACAAATCAGTGGTGAAAGCTAATAGTGAACTACAGATATACACGGATCCATTTTTGTCACACTCTGCTAACATGATTATTGATCCCACCAATTTTGTTACCCAATCCAAGGCCTATGTCAATATGGTCATGGTAACTTCCACTATTCCACCCACACCTGATTCACCAAATATTATATTTACATCATATGATTTACCCTTAAACAACAAACCTTCACCTCTCTACATTCCCACTCATGTCAATGGTAACATTATGAAAGGAGTCTTGATAGACCTTGAAAGTTGTGTGAATTTTATCATGGAGGAGACATTGGTATTAAATTCATTGCAAAAGGAAAAATATGAAGAAATTAAATATACCATCCATACACATGATGGTATGTGCCTTAAACCTTACAGCTTGATAACTTTGTCCATCCTGGTCAGACCTAAGGCTATCAACATGGTCTTTGATGTTATCCCGGAGTCAGATCTATTCAGGCTAAAGATAGGAATACCCTGGCTCGACTCCATGAATAGAATCACCTCTTGTTGTTCACAAGTGTTTTAAGTTCTCCCATGAAGGTTTCATGCATGTAGTGCATGAAACTGGATACCATCCCTTGGTGTCCCATGGAAAATACTCATTGGATCACTTTTGGCCCTCCTCGATTAGTCTACTCCCTCTGATAATGGACCTACTCTACAAGAACTATTCGAAGTATAAAACTAGGGGAAAAGGGGAGCCAAAGTTGACAATTCCCATGATAAAACAATCAGTTTTTTCCTCTTCCTAAGAAGAGAAGAAGAAGCCTACGTCAACTCCTTTTCCTTCCTCAAAAGGAAAAGAGAACTCCACATTGGATCCCTCTCCAACCCATAAAGGTAAGGAGAAGGTAACCTTTCGCTAGGCCACCTTTTCCTCTCCTCCCTCTTGGGAAGAGTATTGGATGAATTGGCCTAATGGCTACTCACTAAATCTGATGATTCCTCCCTGGCGTAGGCCCAAGCTTAGGATCACAAACCTTCCTAATGGATACCCTAGACAATGGTATTATTTTTATGGCAGAAAGAAAGGTTCTCGTAGAGAATTTGATCCACGAGTCCTACTGCTCTTGCTCCTAAGGCAGTGAACAAAAAGAGGTCCGCTACCAAGGCTCTCAAATAAACTCCTCCTGCCACTCCTCAACCTATCCTTCCACTAGAAATAGTCATGGTGGATGTTCCTATGGCTGATCAGGATCCTTTTGTCCCTCTTCCAAAAACAACTATGGTGGACATTCCTATGGTTGAGGAGGAGCCTTCTATCCCTTTTCAAATCCTGGCCTCTAACTCCAAGAGCCATAGAAACCGCCTTGTTCATGAACACAATCATTGACAAAAGCCTCTCTTGGCTGAGTAGGCTACCTCACAAAGGAATGAAGAGTAAATGACTACCCTTGTAGTAGGGCCTCCTATAACATCTTATTCCTCCCTTCCTTTTACTTCTCTCCAGTCTGGTCCCATACTACTATCAACTTCCATTGCGAGTACAAATGCGCTGAACCCTAAATGACTATAGGTGTTCATCACTACTTTAGTGGAGCTTCCTTTACTGATGTCCATTCTAGATATACAACCTCTCCTAAAGTGCATGGATATGGTTAATACCTTAGTTGTTTCCACTGTGGTTCTCTCCTCCCCTTCCTCTGCACCTCTAGCCTTGTCTGTGGAAGTTCATCTCCTTAGAAAAATAATGGGGTTGAGTGTGGTCCTTCTAACAATGAAGGGTGTAAGTGGAGCCCAAATTCTTCATAAGGTGGTCCTATAATCACTTGTTTTGTCCTAGTGGCGGAACCTGTCTCGACTTCCCCTGAGTTTGTCACCACTCCTGAGCCACTTGACGAGCCGAGTGGTGAATCTCAGGCTCACCCTAACCCATCCACTGAAGTTAGACATGGTGCTCCTATAGAATGCATGTTTAACTCTATGGATGAAGTCTTGTCCTTGTCAGCAATCTTTGCAAAGTTGTTGACCTTGAATCGACAAGATCTCAGTAGAGAGGACCTCGAAGGTCCTTCTTCCTTAGCCCTTGTTGCGAGAGGGTTGAAAGGCTCCTCCTCTTAACATCCCACCATTGTAGGCTCATCCTCCTTCCCTTTATGAGGATTTAGATTGGGAAGGGGATGACCTCTTGGCTAATCAATGTTAGGAGGAGGCCCCTTTTCTTTATCTTGTGTATGTGTGTGTGTGTGTTTCATAATGTGTTCCCCCATACTCGTACTCTGTGTTTCTAGATGACCCTGGTCACCCTTGTTGGTGCTTGGATATAGGCATGGTTTTTGTGTTGTAAATCTTCTTCTATTTGTATCATCATTCTTCCATGTTTGTGCTTGACTTTTGATAAATTGGGGATGATGCAAAGCATTGGGGGCTTTTAGGCTTCCCTTTCATGTTAACCCAATTTTTTATTTTTACCTTGTTTTATGTGCATTCTTCCTTATTTGGCTGGGGGTTGATTATCTTTCACCTTGCATTGAAGTTACCTATTATTATATGAGCTCAGAAAAATCTAACCCTGCCAAACAAAATCCCCCTATGCCCTTCATCCATATTCTTTTATCTTTTGATTTCTCTTTAGCTTTCTCTATTATTTGCTTGAGTTGTCCCTCTTGTGTGTGACAATGCATTTTATTTAACACTTCATTTTTTAGAAAATGTATTCATTGCTAAATGGATATTTGTTGAAAATCCATGCAAACCTTTCTTTGGAATCACATTCTCAACATGGAACCCTAAAAAACCATGTTTACTTCATCATGGGTTCGTAAAGAAAGGACTTGAGAACCTTCCTCCAAAGTAGGAACAACTCTAATCTTCCCCTCACATGGGGGCATATCCTTCCTTTTGAATTCCTTGATGAAGTGAACATCTTTCAAAAGAATTTCTTGGTGAAGGATTGATTCGAGAAGAAAAGTATTTAATTTTGGAATGTGTCCCTTGAGTGGATCCTCTCTTCACAATCGATCCCTAAGGGACCCCTTTCAAAAAAATTTAAAACTATTGATAGTCCACACAACTATCCACTTACTTGCCTACATCACCATTTCCTAACTCTACAAAGTTTTCTTTCTCATTTTTCCTCCATGCAAGAGATCTTGGGGGATACCTCCTTGCAAGATAGAGATCTTGTAGGGTGCTTTCCTTTGAGCTTCCTCCATGTGAGAGATATTGGGGGTGGCTCCCGTATAGGACTAAGATCTTATAAGGTGCTTCTTTGGGTGTTCTTCATTCTTGAGTTCATGGAGAATACCTCCCCTATAGGAATGAGAGCCTGTAGGGTGCTTCTTTTGATATTTTTCATGCTTGAGTTCATGGAGAATACTTTCCCTATATGAATGAGAGCCTATAGGGTTCTTCTTTCGATACTCTTCATGCTTGAGTTCATGGAGAATACCTTCCCTATAGGACTGAGAGCCTGTAGTTCCCTTCCATTGGGTCTTCTCCATGCTAGATTTTTTGGGGGACACCTTCCTTATAGGACTGATGACCTATAAGGTGCTTTCTTTCTTCAACTTCATAGTTCCAAGTAGCTATGAAGCCCTTCACCTGTCCTAACCTTCAGGTATGCTAGACTAAGTACTACTCCATCAATGGTTCAAGTATATATTTATAACCTTACTTTCTTCTTAATCTACTTTACTAAGCACTCATTAGTATTTGTGCTTGCTAAAGTGGGGGAAAAATGTATAAGAGTGAATTTGCACCTCATGTGCAACTCCCCTTTTTTCCTTTACCCACCTTAGAAAACCAAGTTTGGAGGCTTAATCCACCTAAGCCCACTACTTGCATCCCACTTGGTGCCTGTTTTCAGTGTTAGTGGAGGTGTTTCTATTGGGGACACCTGTGTGGTGCGTAGACATCCATGCGACACGCTTACATCTCTAGCTAATTCCTATGGCTAAACTTGCAAAGTCGTTACTCTACTCATTGGAGGTGAAGTTGTAATGCCCCCTTCAGCCGATTGTCCCAAATATGGCCATTTCTTTCATTCCTTATTAAAATTCATCCCTTCAACATACATTCTAGGTTCTTGACTTCATTCACAAGGTTCTTCCATACTCTTGCACTCACTCTCAAGCTCTCAAGTAGGATTCCAAGTATTCCATTGCAACAAAAACAACATTCCATCACTTCAGTAGAGCACGTTTGGGACCATGTCATTGTAGCAAAGGCTTGAGTACTCTCATTTCTCTCCCAAGCATCCTTGAGTGCTCTTGGTGGAGGTGGTAAGCTTCCCTCTCCTCTCCTCAATCACTTGGTTGAGTAGCATAACATTGTTTTGTAGTGCTTATTTGATTTTTACTATACTATTTCTTTATCTAATTTCCTTATTTGTCCATGGAGTTGGAAACACCTAAATGGGGGTCTGACTAAAGTAGGCCCCTATATATCCACCCAACATTTTCCCTCTTTCTATGTGTAGGTGTGCATGCTTCTCGGATAGCTAGCTAGCGAATGAGCTCCTTGGTGAAATTATCCTTATTTTCATCACTCTTGCATATTTTCTTGATAATATTAGAGAACATTTGATTTATCTAGTTGTATCATTCTATCCCTTTAGTTAGTCAACTGGGTCATTAGCTAGTTTTATTGGGTTGACCACATCTTTAATGTTGTCTAGTCATACAGATGGTAGTGCACTTTTGAGACACCAGCATGCCGTGTTGACATCTAGAGATTGCGCTTATGTTCTCAAACAAAGAGCTTTATGAGACATAGTGTTAGACCTAGAAACTAGCTCACCTAGCCTTTTCCTATATTTTAGGTCTATAGAGTAACTGAGAGGCCCCACTGTCCTTGTTACTCTTGCCTCACATTTTCTAAACATTACACCTAGTTGAGGTAAGTTAGGGAAGCCTCTCACATCTTGACCCTCCGTGACTTGGGGTCTTGCACATAGTGGTCCCCCTCTATTACATAGTGTACAAAACAAAAAGTTCTCATTGCAACAAGTTGTTTCACTATCATACAAATTATTTGTGTTTGTGCATTTATCAAACATCCAATGATACATTTGAAGACCATAGTTAATTAGAATGTACATATTCTTGGAGGTGTGTATGAATTCCATAGTGGAATGGGGTATTCAAGATCTAAATCTTAATCAAGCAAGAAAAACCATAAACCTACCTAAAACCATGGATCAAGATAAGCCTAACATATCCCCCATCTTCCATCTCATACCTTAACATCTTTTCAATTTTTTCTAACTCACACCATTGAAACTTATACTCGACTCTTTTCACCCTCCATGTCATCCTTTTCCTCCATTAAAAATGGAAACCAAAATGTCTTTCATGTTCAAATAGCACCTATCCATCCTATTTCACCAAATGAACACCAAAAGTCACCTAGAAAGGAATACAATACCCGATGTCAAATCCTATTTCATGAAATGTAGTCCTAGTCTTCTAGTTCTAGTCATTTTCACCTCATCAATCCCATGTTTATCCACCTCATCCATTTTATGTTTTTCCACCTTCATAGCACCTATGGAAAGTCAACCTTGTAACTCACTTGGACTCACTAATCAAAATCATGACCTCATAGAACCCTGTTTATGTGAAGATCAAAGTACTAAGTATGTGCAAGATCATGATGGACCAAAAAGTGGTGATAAGATGGGTATGTGTAGGGTAGGTGGTTGATGACTTTTTTTTACCCAAAATTGATAAAACGAAAAGGATTTTTAAAGGATATTCTAAGATTTCAACCAATATGAATTATGTTTTACTTTGAATTAAATAAATAATTATTATTCATTTCTATTTGAATTATGATAAAGTCTTGATTGATAGGATGATTGAAAAACATCTATATCTTCCAAATGGTATCACATTTTTTGAATCTGAAACATGTGTCACATTCTATGCTTTGCATACTATAGGATTTAAAAATATAATTGAATTTCATGAAGTTTTGACCAAGTTAAGGTGGTCAGACAGAGGAGTTTTTATATTTTCTAAAAGTTGTAATAAAAAATTAATAATTAATTATTTACTTGGAAAAAAATTATAAAAAAATATGCATCACATCTAGAAAAAACAATATTATCATTTTATTGTCATTAGGGGTATGTATAGGATCATCATGGAGAAAACAGGCCCTTAAGTGGCACAAAATTTAGAAAAATCAGAGTTAGGAAACTTGACGTAAGAATTTCAATAAGTTATCTATATTATTTCAAAAATATGTAAGAATAGAATCTATAGAAAATTGAATGTAGTTTCTAAACTACTAGGTTTTTTTAAAAAAAAAAATCTATTTGGTGAAAATTTGAAATTTCATTGTAGTGTTACTTAAATTTTAGGGAAAAAATAAGAAGTAGGTGTCTGTCTAACCACCCTAAACACAATAAAATGATAATGTTTTATTATACGATTTTATATATTCGTAGAGAACTCATGCCTCGACATGATACACATTTTTTTGTAATTTTTTTCCAAGTAAATAATTAATTATGATTTTTTTTTACATTATTTTAAAAATTATAAAAACTCATATGTCTGACCACCTTAACTTGGTCAAAACTTCATGAAATTCAACTTTTCTTTTTATAATCCTATAGTATGTGAAGCATAGAATGTGACACATGTTTTTATTCAAAAATGTGATACCATTTGAAAGCTATAGATGTTTTTCAATTAGCCTATCAATCAGGACTTTAGTTGTAATTTGAATAGAAAATGAATAGTATTTACTTATTAAATTCAAAGTAAAGCATAATTTATATTGGTGGAAAGTTGAGAATCTCCTTTAAAAATCTTTTTCATTTCATCAAATTTTGGTAAAAAATAGTGGCCACATACCCATCATCCATTTTTTGGCCCATCATGATCACACATACCCTTAGGTGGTTAGAAAGACACCTACTTGTTATTTTTTCCTTGAAATTTAAGTACTACTACATTGAAATTTCAAATTTTCACCAAATAATTTTAAAAAAAAAAATAAACCTAGTAGTTTAGAAACTATATTAAATTTTCTATACATTCTATTCTTACACATTTTTGAAATAATATAGATAACTCATTCAAATTTTTACGTCAAGTTGTCTTACTCTTTTTTTTAAATATTTTCACCACTTAAGGGCCTTTTTTTTCCACGATGATCCTACAAATACCCTACTCCCTCTCATGATTTTATTTCATCTCATCATTCCATTCCATGTCATGATTCCATTTCATCTCATGATCCAAGTCTGTCAACTCCATACCATAATTGTATTGTATAAATTCATTCAATAAAGCTTTCCATACATTCAATAAAGTCAAGACCCCCAAGGTATAAGCATTTCCCTCACATCACATGATAAGTATAAAATTTCACAAGATCCCATTCATTAACCACAAACATATAAGCTTTATTCATACACCTTTATAAAATTTGGTTTTCTCCTACAATACCACATGCCTTCATGAGTTCCATTTACCTGAATACCTTAATATTAAAACACATATATATTCTTATATCTTTGGCTACATACCTCATTCTCAAGATGTTGGTAGCTCTTTCAAACACAAAAGGCCTCCCTTTAGATCAATACATTCACCTTCTCCATCATCATTTCCATCTATTGTTGAACCCTATCCATCAACCCTTCCATCCATCATGTGCCCATATGTTCCTAAAGCATATCCTTTTTTTCCCTTTAAATAACAAAAAAGGCACATACCCTTGAATTCCTCCCAACACCTTCCACTTCAAAATCCTTCTTTTTCATAAAATCCCTCTATGTCCTATCCAAGTAATTGGGATACCAAACAAGAAATGCATAAATCAAAGAATCCACAAAAACCTAAATATCATCATGTACCACTAAAAAGACATGAAAAAATAAAGAAAAATATGCTCCAAAATCAAAATCAAAAGTCTTCCAAGAAAATGGAAGGTGCCAATTAACAAAAAAATGAAAAGGCTATAACTAAAAATCAAAAGTGAAATCAATGTGGGTTCCAAAGAAAGCAAAAAAATTGATGCATTCAAATAAAAAATTAAAATAGGTATCCAACTTTCCAATAAAAAAGACTCCATTATTCCACCATCATCCATTCCTCCATTATTCATCCTCCAAATCTATTTTTCATCATTATATGCCCAAGTTTATTATCCCAACCCACTCTCAATCCTTAAACTTTCACCACCCTTCAAGGTGTGTGTCAATTTTGTTCTTACCCACATTCCCTCATAATGACTCCATTCCATACTTCCATCCAAAATTCATCCCCCATTCCATACCTTTAATCCAATCCTTTGCATGAATCCTTAACCCCATTTTTGTCTACCCCTATCCAATCCATTATCTTTACCAATTTTCCTACAAATGTCTTTAAGTGGGAACATCTTAGCCATAGTCTATAAGAAATGTTTTGTCAATGGGGTACTATCTTCTACAAAGAGACACTTGATTCCTCCTTTCATATCCATAAACCTTCACCAGCTTCCATTTCCATAATCTTCCATTTCCATGGCTATTCATATCCATTCATATCCACTATCTTTCACATCCATCCATGTACCTTTGCTTGTACACTTGGTGGGCAAGACTTTTCCATTCGTATAATACATTATTGATTATCCTATTTTCACTTAGCCATCATATTCCTTCATTTATATTCCATTTTATCCACCTTATCCATCCACCTTCCTTTGATATTGCATAAAGTCTTGGGGAAAAAAAGCAAGAACAAGTATCTAATGCATGCTTTATACCATGTGTGTCCTCCATCCTCCATATCACTTGTCATCCATCTCATGTTTCCTTTCATATCCATTTATCTTCCATATCCATGTCATGTCATTATAACTTGTCATACCTCTTACCATGTGGGCATGTTATTACTTTGACATGCCATCTTTTAAATCCTCCATAGGTCCTCTATTTCTCCTTTGTATAAGAGCAAGCATTTTGGGTTCCCTTGTCATTGGTTCCCTCCACCCATAGCATTCCATATCTTGATCCATCTATCTTCATCCTCCATATCTAGAGTGTATCCTCACATGTCCTATCATTAACCCATATAATTGATCCTTATCCATCCACATCCTCTTTTGTTTTTAGCTTGACTAAGGAAAAAGATCTTTTTTATAATTATCATTTAAATTCTTGTCATTATGTTATCACTGTTATGAGCAACGCATTTAAACAAACCATAATATCTTTAACATTCTAAAGCATTGGGCTTTACTAAGTCACAACCTGCCATGTTTTCCATCCTCCAACTATTTTGTGCACTGGTCCTTATCATATGCATTAGCATTTTCATTTTTCATTATCATGATCTTTCATATTTATCATTTTCATATTTCATGCATCACAACTTGTGCTTTATGTTAACTCTTGTCTCTTGTCTTGATCAATATCATTATCTTTTTATATCTTTTCTTTGCCTGTCACATTCTGAGGAAGCTCAAGAATCTCTACACATTGTTGTGTACGAAGGAGAGTGAGCAACATGTTATGAGTCTTTCCTGTGTGTGTGTATCAAGTCATTCATTCCTATGATGATTACAAAAAGCATAGCCAATAACAAAGGAGGATTCGTTCCACTCTATGATGAAACAAATGATCACTTCATAGCCTTTCCATTCAGTTCATTTTCATATCGATCCTTTCATATCCTTTACTCCCATATCAAATACATTTCATAAGCCATTTATATGCTTTCCTTACATCACACCAATGTGTTGCATTCCTTTCTTCTTTGTATCCACCTAGGTCATTCATATTTCTAAATATCAATTGCATATCATTTTCTATCTACAACTCAAAAATGGATCACTTCATAGCCTTTCCATTCCATTCATTTACATATCTATCCTTCCATATCGTTTCCTCCCATATAGAATACTTTTCATAAGTCATTTATATGCTTTCCTTACATCTAATCAATGTGTCACATTCATTTCTTCGTTGCATCCACCTAGGTCATTCATATTTCAAAATCTTGCATATCAAATTATCTATCTACAACTCAACATACCTTTATCTATCATAACAAGATTGACACCATACCATATGAAGACCAATATCAAGGAAATATCAAGGTTATGCAATCAAAGACTAAGGAAAACAACCATATTAAGAGTCCATGTCCAATGTGAGTTTGTTTCATTTCATGCATGCAAATTATTTTCTATCTCTTAGACACAACTAAGGTTTACAATTAGTGTTTATAGATATTAACTATTAACATGTTCATACAAAAGTCTAAAATATGTGTCTATTGGAAAAACAAGGATAGACAACTAAGAGGGGGGTTGAATAAGTTGTCACAAAATAATAATTTTTTTCCAAATTTACTTAATCTAAGATCTTATGAATAAACAATTGACCATAAGCAATTAACACAATAGAGAGACAAAGAACACCAATATTTTTTACGTGGAAACCTTTTTAGGGGAAAAACCATGGTGGATGTTAGTCCAAAATATTATACCCTATTAAAAGTATAATGAAAGCAATAAAGGGGAATGTACATGCATTCAGCCACACTGCCTAGAGCTGACTGCTCAGTTATAGAAGGGGATCACTACCCAACAATACATAATAGAATTAAATACAAAAGATACGAATTGAGAAAATAGCTTCAGCACAAGCTTGATTACATTTCCAATTAAGCACCAAAAACTCCTTCACTTTTCACTAAAACTACTTCACACTTCGCTCGATCTTCTTCATGCTCTACTTTGCAATTGAATGATATTCACACATACACACATAGGAGCACACCCAACACATGAAGCACACTTTGTACTGATAAAACAATCACTCTTATATATATGCAACATTAGATTACATCAACAACTTAGTTGGCCAAAAAACTAAAACATATTCACAATGTTGACCCAAATTTGCAATTAAATTTTCAATGCGGATCTAAACACCATTGGCCAAAATAATGATACGACCCAAAACAATATTCACAAATAAGCCAAACATTCAAACTTTACTTTTCAAGGATCCACAACACGTTACCACCACCATGTCAGCTAGGAACATGAAACCTTGAACATGCACAAGAAAATATTCGGTCTTGAGTACACTGATCAATGTGGATGTACCACAAAGAGAGAGAACAATCTTGAGACATCCAAGAATACCAAGAAACAATAGAGAAACATTTGTAGAAACTAGAATTACTAGAATCACACAATCTTCACTTAGGAACACTGATAGAGACCACATCAATACTATCAGACCACAACAAAATCAAATCTTCACATGAAGCTCTAAAACTTCTTGTAGATGATCTAGATACTCTAAAAAATAAACCATTTAGTCTACAATAATTTATCTTCAATGTATAAAAATAGATGCCTTCATGACCTACACAGTTCCACTGGGAACCTAGAACACTTTCATTTACAATTTTTACAATATCCTTGACATATACAATCTCTGATGTATTGAAGGATAATAGTGTTTACATCAATGACAACCACATATCAGCAACGCATCCACAACATCCAACAATCTCCCCCTTTGGCATTGATCGCAACACATGATGTGAAAAATACCATCAACCCAACACACTTGCTTCTTAACTATTTTTCTCCTATAAGGCTCTTCTCCCCCTAAAATATTTTTCACATTGCACTTCTCCCCCTTTGACATCAATGGAAAATTTAACCATGACCTTTCCATATACATGCTTTAAACCGCATATCTACACATCTGACTACTCCCCCTGAGTACCAACCACAAAAATGTCAATTTGGATTAGAATATAACAATGTAGCTCATGGATTTATGCAAGTAAATGCATCTTTTAGTTCTTATCAGGAGGGGTAATTTCCCCTAGCATTACTTTGTGGTACTCAAAAGTATCCTTTGGCAATGACTTAGTAAAGATGTCTACAATCTATTCTATGGTAGGCACATACTCCAATTTGTCTTCTTTCTCATTCACTTTCTCCCTCAAGAAGTGAAACTTGATTGATATATGTTTAGTCTCAGAGTGTAGAACTAGATTATTTGATATATTTATTGCACTTGAATTGTCATAGTATATGGCAATAGGCTCTTCATACATCATCTTGACATCTTTCAACATTTGTTTCATCCATACCACTTGAGTACAATTATTGGCAAAAACAATATATTTTGCTTCAAAACTACATAGAGAAATGGAATTTTTCTTTTTGCTCAACCAAGACACCAGCTTCTTCCATAGGAAGAAAGCACCACCACTAGTGCTTTTCTTGTCATCTACATCTCCATCCCAATTTGCATCAGTATATGCACTCAAAGGAGATCATCATCCTTTGGATACCAAAGTACAAATTCAACTATTCCTTCCATATATCTGAAGATTCTCTTAACAACAATCACATGTGATTCTTTTGGATCATCCTGAAATCTAGCAACCATACATACATCATTCATACTCTTTGGCCTAGTCTGAGCTAAGTAGATCAATCCATCAATCATTGACCTGTATCTAGTTTGATTCACCTTAGGAGATTCATCATCCTATGTTAGCTTGCATCTAGTCACCATGGGAGCACTAACAAGCTTTGATTCTTCCATCCAAAATTTCTTTAGTAGCTTTCTCACATATTTGGACTAAGATATAAAAATTCCCTTATCTAATTGGGTAACTTGAAATCCCAAAAAGAACTTCATCTCTCCAATCATACTCATCTCAAATTCACCCTTCATCTCATCAGCAAACTTCATACATAGATTGTCATCTCCTCCAAACATGATGTCATCAACAAAAAATTCTATAATTAAATCTTTATCATGATTCAATTTGAAGTATAAATTGCTATCAACAATACCTTTAGTGAATCCAATATTTAGTAAGTATTTGTTGAGTCTATCATACTAGGCTTTGGGGGCTTGCTTAAGTCCATATAAAGCTTTCTTCAAGTGGCAAACAATATCTTCCCTGCCAGTTAGCTGAAATCCATCTGGCTGTTCAATGTATACTTATTCTAGTTATCCATTCAGAAATGCCGACTTCACATCCTTTTGATAGACTTCGTAGTTCTTGTATGCAACATAAGCAATAAATAATCAGAACAGCTTCAATTATAGCAACAGGGGAAGAAGTTTCTTCAAAATCAACACCTTCCATTTGAGAATTCCCTTTACATACCTGTCTTGCTTTATTCTGAACCACTTCACCTTGCTCATTCAACTTGTTTTAAAACACCCATTTAGTACCAATCACATTTTTTTCTTTAGGTCTGGGAACCAGTGTCCAAGTTTCATTCTTTTCAATCTATGTCAGATCTTCCTTCATAGCTTCCATCCAGTGTTCATCTTGACAGGCTTTAGTGACATCTTTAGGTTCAATCTTGGAAATCAGGCAATAGTCTTCTACAATATTTCTTCTGGTTTGCACTCCTTTATTCTTATCTCCTATAATTTGACTTTCAAAATGATTTAGCTTTACATACCTTGGAGTTTTG
Organism: Sequoia sempervirens; assembly: GCA_007258455.2. Taxonomy (NCBI): domain Eukaryota; kingdom Viridiplantae; phylum Streptophyta; class Pinopsida; order Cupressales; family Cupressaceae; genus Sequoia; species Sequoia sempervirens. Next base: position 110,510 of record VDFB02337983.1, read on the forward strand.
GGACTTTCACAAACTTTTGGTTCTTCTGATCTTTCTTCTACACTTGCACTTGTCTATGTTTCCTAACTTACTTTATTTATTGGAATGAATTCATGTTGCTTTACCAAAACATATGGAATAATCTGAAGTTGGTTCTATGTTTGAACATTCTTCCCTTTGTTTGTATTGTATTCATTTGAATCATATCCACAATATCTAGATGATTTGGAAAAATCCCCATCAACTCTAACATTTTCATTCTCAACCATATTTCTCAGTCTTATGTTATAGCACTAGTAGGCCTTACTTTTAGTAGAGTAACCTAAAAATATTCCTTCTTTTCTTCTTGCATCAAACTTTCCTATATCATCATCTCTCTTGATATAACCTTTTCTTCCAAAGATCTTGAAATATTTAACAATAGGCTTATAACCAAACCATAGCTCAAAAGGGGTCTTACTAGAATTACCATTAACATTTACTTAGTTTAAAGTATACACACCAGTGCTTACAGCTTCACTCCAATAGATTTGAGGCACATTTCCTTCTAACATCATTGTTCTAGTAGCATCCAAAATTGTTCTATTCTTTCTCTCTACAACTCCATTCTATTGAGGGGTTCAGGGAGCAGATAACTATCTTTTGATTCCATGATCTTCAAAAAAAGAGTTAAACTCCCTAGATGTGAACTCACCACCTCTGTCAGATCTCAGACACTTGATTTTTAGACCTTTCTCATTCTCTACAATAGCCTTGAAACTTTTGAACTTTTCCAATGCTTCACATTTTTCTCTTAAGAAGGAAACCCATATCATTCTAAAGTAACATTAATAATCAACATAATATACCTTTCTCCATGAATACTTCTGACTCTAGAGGGACAATAGAGATCAGTATGTAGCAGCTCCAACAAATCATTTGAATGAAATTTTTTTCTTTGGAATGAGACTCTAGTTCATTTACCCATCTGATACTCCTTAAAAATTGTGTTAGCAGGCTTCACTAACTTAGGTAGATCTCTTATTTCTTGAGTTGAAATTACCTTGACAATGTTATCAAAATTTACATGACAGAGTCTCCTATGCCACAACTAGCTTTCATCTACTTGAGCAATTAAACAACTCCCACTAGCAGTATTCAAGTGAAAAATATTACCTTTTGTCTTTCTACCTGTAGCAATCATATTTCCATAACTTCCATGTATCTTGCATATTCCATCTTTGAATTGTTGATCATAGCCTTTGTCCAACATTTTTCCAACACTCAAAATATTTTTCTTCAAGCCTTCAACATAAAGAACATCATCAGTGTTATCCTTAGCACCAAGGAAAATAGAACCTCTGCCATGAATCACACCAACATTGTTTTCTCCAAATCTTACAACACCACCACCATACTTCTCTAGACTTACAAATTTTTTTCTATCACTAGTCATATGCTGTGAGCATCCACTATCAATAACCAACTCATCCTTTTCTTCATCTTGGGCTACAAGAGCTTTCTCATCTTTAGCAGATTCAGTAGCCACAAGACTATTTTCAATGGTAGCAATGAAAACACATTCATATTCATTTTCGTTTTCTTTATCAGACTCATCATCAGTCACTCCTTCAGCAAAGTAACTTTTATTTTGGAATCTGGACTTGTTAGGCTTAGATCTAGGAACTCTTTTAGGACATCTTGATGCAAAATGACCTATTTTACTGCAAGAAAAATATTTAATAGGAAACACTCCTTCATACTTAATTTTTCCTCTACCTTCTTTCTTTACAATCAGTGCTTCCAATTCTTCTACCTCTCTTTCTTTATCTTCATGTTGTTCTATTTCTTCATCATACTTGGATATCTTTTTGGAACATTCTCTTGGACCATATCTTTACTTGTTACTTCTGGATATAGTAGCCTTGAATGCAGATTCAATCTTTAGAACAAATTCACCAAATTCACTTAATTCAAAAGCAGTAAGCTTTCCAACTAGTGTGTCTCTTGTCATCTTTGTTACTAATCTGAGCTCTTCAATAGCGTGATCTTTCACTTTGTAGGAGGGAGGAAAGGGTATGAGTATCTTAGCCACAATTTCATTCTCTTCTAGAGAACCACCAACACATCTAATACCCATCACTATTTCATTTACTCTTTGCGTAAAAGAAGTGATATTTTCATCATCACCCATCTTTAGATTCTCATATTTTCCTTTCAAACTCTATAGCTTAGCCATTTTCACCTGTGCATCTTCTTCATACAAAGTTTCATACTTCATCCAAATCTCATGAGTTGTCTGTAGTCCTATCACATTTTCCATCTCCAAATTTTTCAAAGCACTCACCAAAGCTTCAATAGCCCTGATATTGTTTTCAACATCTTTGATCTCATCAACAGTGGAGGGACCATTCTGAGGAATAACATATGGATCCTTTTTAATCTTCCAAAAAGCTTCAACAATAAACTTTAGGTGACAATGCATCATGATGTTCCACAATGAGTAGTTAGTTCCATGAAATCTAGGACTGTCCTTGTATGTTTCCATCTCAGATCACCTCAAGCTTTTAGACTTCTTTAGAGTAACCTACTCTAATACCAATTGTTGGAAAAAAAAGGATAGACAATTGAGGGAGAGGGTGAATCAATTGTCACAAAATAATAATTTTTTTAAAACATTACTTAACTTAATATCAGATATAATGAATAAGTAATTAACACAATAGAGAGATAGACAACACCAAGACTTTTTATGTGGAAACCTTGTTAGGCGAAAAACCCCAGTGGATGTTAGTCCACAATATTATACCCTATTAAAAGTATAATTAAAGAAATAAAGGAGAATGCACATGCATTCATGAACCCTACCTAGAGCTCACTAGTTAGTTATAGAAGGGGTTTCACTGCCCAACAATATAGAATAGAATTAAATCTAGAGGGTATGAACTGAGAAAATAGCTTCTATACAAGCCTGATTATAGTTCCAATTAAGCATAGAAAATTCCTTCACTTTTCACTCAAACTAATTCACACTTTGCTCAATCTTCTTCACACTCTAATCTACAATCGAATGATATTCACACATACACAAATAGGAGCACACCCAACACAACAAGAAAACTTTACACTGATGAAACAACCACTCTTATATATCCACAACATGAGATTACGTCAACAACTTAGTCGGCCAAAAAAATAAAACATATTTGTAATGTTGACCCAAATTTACAATTAAATTTTCAATGTGGATCTAAACACCATTGGCAAAAAAAATGATATGAACCGAAACAATATTCATGAGTGTGCCAAAGATTCAAATTTTACTTTTCAAGGATCCACAACACATTACCATCACCATGTCCGCCAGGAACATGAAAACCTAAACATGCACAAGAATATCTTCGATCACGAGAATACCGATCAATGTGGATGTACCACAATGATAGAGAATGATCTAGATACATTAAAGAACACCAAGAGACAATAGAAAAACATATGCAGAAACTAGAATTATCAAAACCACACAATCTTCACTCAGGAACACTAACAGAGACCACAACAATACTATCAGACCAAAACATGATCAAATTTTCACGCGGACCTTTGAAACTTTTGGTAGATCATCTAGATACTCTAAAAAATAAACCCTTTAGTCCACAATATCTAATCTTCAATATACATAACAAGACACATTCATGACCTACATAGTTCCACTAGGAACCTTGAACACTTTCTTTTACAATTTTTCAATATCCTCAACATATATAGCCTCTGATGTATTGAAGGCTAATAGTGTTGAAATCAATGACAACCACATATTAGCAATAGATCCACAACATCCAATAGTCTCTTCTTGCTTGAAAAGTGTTACAAAAGTGTTCTTAGTTGTTTTGTTCTACTTATATACTTAAAATAGACCGCATGTCTATGTTGATGTTGTTTTTCATTGATATGAAAGGTTAATGGAGTTGGTAATGCAAAAGGTGTTTGATGACAACTACATGTAGAGTGAGTTGCTTCATTTTTTTTTCATGGATTGGTTTCAAAAATATTATTCATTCAATTTGGTGATCTACAACCAAAGTGGTTGTTGATATTCATTTCAAAGTCCTTATTGTTCATTCATTACTTGTTCACATGGTATTTGTCCAAAAAATATTGATAGTTGTTGCAAGAGTTTGATAGTTGTTTCATGAAAAATTTAGAGGTATTGAAAAATTATTCATTGCACATTCATCATTCACATTTTATTCTTGATGGCTAATACATTTTGATGTTTTGACTCAGAGGTATTCAATGGATAGGTTTTTGGCATAAAGACATGATTGGTGTTTGTTGATGAGATCTTCATACTTCTACAAGGATCTAAACCAATGGAAAAAGCATAATATTTTGCATCAAAGGTATATGGTTAGAATCAAATCTTACAATAAATTACTTGTTTTCAATCCCATTGAGTTTTTTTGAAGTTGTTTTGGGTTCTTTCATTTCTTGCAAGTTTGTTCTTAAACCATATATAAGGTTCATTATGCACAGTTTATAATAGGTTTATTTTTTGTTATATTTGTTTGGTGACTTACTATAACTGGTGGAAAGGCACTCCCTTTATTTGTGTCTTGAGGGTTTTAAACTCATCAAAAACTAGCCCTACTCCTTGGCTTAACTCGATTAGCAAGTCAATAACTTATGTAATACTGCCCCTACTACTTACTCTGACAGTCTACTAGGGCACTTTTAAATGCAACCTTTGACAAAATTTTATTTTATATAATGCATTGATGGATGTTCATGCCCCTTTTACTATCATATGTCTCTATCTTATGACTGCTCATCCCCATTTCATTTTCCTTGAGGCGGTCTGTCATATAACAAACCTCTATATATGCTTCATGACATTGTCCTTCTCAAAACCATTGTTTTATTAATGTTTCAAAATATTCCTCTATCTCCTTCCTTCTTTATACCCTTATCATTTCAATCTTGAACATTGGAATACCTATCCATTCATACCATTGTATCATATCATACCTTTGCATTGCTTCCTATTTGGCTTTCAAAATTTCCCATGACATGTTATCTTTGAGAGTTGACTAAATATCCTTGATCATGGTGGTAATCCTTTTGGAATGATCCCATGCTTACATTTAACTTACTCCTTTTTTGTCCTTGAGAATGGTGCATTTCATGTTTATTTTGAGACCCAAACATTATGATTTTTTTTTCTCTTAACTATTATTTGAAAACCTCACCAAAACGCCTTCTTAAAATCTACCTTAGCTTCCTTTGTAGGGATTGACAACATCATTATTTGATTGCTACTAGTGTTATTCTAGATAAACTACCTTTTCAATAGTCATAAAACAATAATATCATAGGTCCGACTTTCCATTTTCATACATTGATATTGCATAGTCATTTACTCTTTTCATCTCATTGACCATACACCTTTGATGATGAATAGTGCTTCTCATGATTGTCCTTAAGGTTGTTACTCCATCAATAATTTCTCTTTGTTATGTTCACCTTCAAGATAATACTATCCTTGACTTTGTTTTCTAATAAAATTTTGTGCTTTTGACTGCCATAATAAATCTCATTGATAGGACTACCCTAAGAAGCAAGGAATGTCCTCTTTTTATGGTTGTCATCATAAGGGATTGTCATAGATTGTCAAAGATTTCCTTTAATAAATTTTTCCTTTTTGTCCTTATGATGAATATTCATTACATACCATTGTCATAGGTTTGCACTACCTTCTACTTCACCACAACTCTTGGTTTCTTCATGAATTTATCACTGTCCACAATTGATTCATTCCCCTTATCATATACTAGATTGTTGTTATAACCATCTCTCTATAACTTATCAAAGCAATCACTGGTTTTTAGTTTGTGTATATTCATATGATAGCCCAAAAGTCTCAATCTCAATAATATAGGCTTCTACTTATTCCCTTTTAACCTTCAAAGCTTTGATAGATTCCCATTATCATGATGACTACTCTATTCTTAAGTGTAATTAAACTTCCTTTTAAAGGGTACTTGATTGAGTTCATGTGATTTGATTTTTGGACTGTCATTAATAGGTTTACTATGTTCAATATTTTACTATTATGCTTTGATAGATTTTTCGCAAGCATGCATAGCTTGTTCAAAAGAACTTGTTTTAGTTTTCCATCCATACCAACAAGGAACTCAACTACTTGATTAAATGATTTGGTAGACATATATGAAAAATATGGTAGCATAGACAATGCAATGCACTATTTCATATAATGCCTCAAAAAAATGTCGTCTCATGGTAATGGAATTCCATGACAATTCATATAGCAGCAAGGCAACAATATGGATTGTCATGGCATTCCATCACTATGTGACCACATTTGTTTTGGGCATTTTATCAAAAAATTCACTCATTTGTCTATGTTGTTGCTTACTATTATGCTTTGATATGGTTTTTGCAAGCATGTGTATCTTGTTCAAAAGAACCCATTTTAGGATTTTAGCCATAAGAGCAAGGCAATGAACTGTTTGATACAATTCTTTGGTAGAATGGAATGCCATGACAATCCATATTGCACTAGTTGAAATATGGATTGTCATGGCATTCCATCACCATGAGACCAAATTTATTTGAGGCATTTTATCAAACAATTTACTACCCTAACACATTTTTCATATATTCCCACCAAAGCATTCTATCAAACAGATCATTGCCTTACTAATATGGCTAAGAGATTAAAACGTGTTCTTTTGAACAAGCTATGCATGCTTGCAAAAAATCTATCAAAGCATAATAGCAAATATGGATTGTCATGGCTTCCAACACCATGGCTAAATACTAAATATGGATTGTTGAAAAAATATATCAAATAATAATTCTTAAAATAGATTTTCATTGCATTCCAACACCATGTTTTTGGAATTCCATGACAACCCATAGACAAGCAATAGAAATAGTTCATTTCCTAGTCTATGGCTTTCCATGGCATTCCAATCACCATGGTGTTGCAATGCCATGAAAATCCATATTTACTTTTATGCTTTGATAGTAAACACCCAATGTTTTCCAACAAGCAGATGCATGCACAATATGATTGCAAGTTGGAAAACACATTGTGAGGTGAGTATATGTCTGCCAAAACACAGTGGCAACCCTTAAATAGGAAATCATACATAGAAATAGCTCATCACCTTATATATGGCTTGTCATGGCATTCCAATCACCATGGTGTTACAATGCCATGATAATCCATATTTACTATTATGCTTTGATAGTAAAAACCCAATATTTTCCAACAAGCATATACAAGCATAGTATGATTGCAAGTTGGAAAACACACTATTAGGTGAGTATATGTCTTCCAATACAAAATGGCAACCCATATATAATCAATCATACATAAAAACAATTAATTTCATTTTCTATGACTTTTCATGACATTCTAACCCACATTTTTTTGGAATGCCATGACAATTGAGATTTACTATTATGCTTTGATAGTAAACACACAATTTTTTCTGAAAACCATATTAATGGATGACACTATGATTGCAAGTTGGAAAACATAGTGTGAGGTGAGTATATGTCTTCCAAAACACAATGGCATGCCATAGATAAGCAATCATACATAGAAACAATTCATTTCCTTGTCTATGGCTTGTCATGTCATTCCAATCACCATGGTGTTGGAATTCCATGACAATCCAAATCTACTATTATGATTTGATAGTAAACACATAATGTTTTCCAACAACCATATACATCCATTCTATCATTGCAAGTTCAAAAACATAGTGTGAGTATATGTCTTCCAAAACACAATGACAAGCCATACATAAGCAATCATACTTAGAAACTGTTCATTTCCTTGTCTATGGCTTGTCATGCCATTCCAATCACCATGAAATCACATTTCTTTGAGGAATCTTTCAAACTATTCACTTCCGTGTCTATGTTGTTGATTACTATTATGCTTACTAATATGCTTTCATAGACAAGGTAGTGAATTATTTGAAAAAATGCCTCAGAAAAATGGTCTCTTGGAATGCCATGACAAAAATGCAATTGGTAGCTGTAATTATCACTCTAGTGTGAATGAATTAATATATTTGAGAATACTATTTTGTTTCATAGGTGCATTTCCCTATAGTTGTGGGTATAGTTTTAGAATATATTGTTGATACATCTACTGAAGATGACAATATATATCTGCAATCCAAATTGTATTGCTTGTTAAGTAAGGTGTTTCCAATTTTCTAAAAAAAATTGGTTATGGGGTCTCCATCTGGAAATATCACTCTAATTATCAACATATATATGCACTTATCACTCTAACTATCTACAATTATTTTGGAAAAATAGTGGGAGATGAGTATGTTTACCAAAACATAGTAGAAAGCCATAGATAAGTAATCATACATAGAAACAATTTATTTCCTTGTCTATGGCTTGGCATGGCATTCCATTGACCACGAGACCACATTTGTTTCAGCCATTTTTCAAATAATTTTCTGCCTTGTCTTTGTTGTTGCTTACTATTATGATTTTATAGACAAGGCAGCAAACTATTTCAAAAAATACCTCAAACAAATGTGGTCTCATGGAATGCCATGACCAAAAAAAATACAATTGGTAGCTGCAATTATCACTCTAGAATAAAGAAATTAATAAATTTTAGAATAGTACTTGGTTGCAAAGGTGGAGTTCCCTATAGTTGTGGGCATAGTTATTACCTATGCAATGTGAATTAACTACATAACTGCTTTTAGGTGGACTATGTGAAAAAAAATATTGTAATTTAATTTTTTTCATCTATCTATTAGCATCTACTTATTAGTTATGCAATGTGAAGTAATGCTTTGGTTTGAAAGATGTAAAATGCTCTATAATGGAAGACACTGGGTCTTTATAAAACTGCAACCCACATCAAAACATACCCAAACCCTCATGGGTTTTAAAACTATATATGTACGTGTGCATTACACATAGTAAGATTACCGATTTCTTGCCATTATCACCAATAATGAGTAACCTTGTTGAAAGCAGTTAAACACATAGTGTTAATGGTTCTTGGAGAACAATGGGTGTTTAGAAAATGGTGGATTTCATTAAATTCCTAAGGTATAAATAATAAAATATTTGAAAGACATTCATATTCTTTTGTAAAATTCAAAGATTCAAAACACTGGGTTTTACAAAACCTACAACCCACTTAAAGATTGAAAACAATTTACAAACAAAAACCCTCATAATGTTTTAAAACCCTTTACAACTAACAACCCAAATGATTAGAAACCCCTCAAGTATCTTTAGATGATTTTTTAGTCTCCCCCTACTCTCCAACCTTTCACTTGCAACTCCACTCTCCAAACTTTCAACCTGTAGAATGAAAGAGAAGAAAACACAAAGTGTTAAGGGTTGTTGTAAAACAATGGGTGTTTATAAAATGGTCTACATTTAATTACTTTCCTACGGTTTTAATAAAAAAAGCTTTTGAAGACATTCATACTATTTTCTAAGATTTCAGGTTCTCAAAACACTATGAAACCTATGACCCACAACAACAACGCACGTATGTACATACAAAAACACATGAAACCATAGATAAAAACATACAAAATAGCACCTATCTACATACAATTGGTTAGAAATCCCCCACCTCAAGTGGGTTGGTCCCCACCTACAATATTCCCTTGGTCTTCAATGTTTCAATTTCAACCCGTTGAATGAGAAAACCTAGAACACATCATATTTTCTAAGTGATTTACGAGAACAGTACTCATTACAATTTAAACTGCATGTATTAATCACATCACCACCCTTCTTGCCCGTGCATAAGGATAGCTTCTTGGACAAGGCATAAAAATGCTAACATAATTCGATGACAAGACACCTCCTTGCTTTTCTTGCCATGGCATTTCCTTTCATCTATCAGTTCCATCACTTCTATCATCTATCTAGCAAGCCTTGCACTACACTGTCTCTTCATGTTATGTATGTTTCCATGTATGTTGTTATGTATTTTTTTATGTGTTTTTGTATGTACATAGGTGTGCTTTGTCTATGAGTTAGTTGTCTCCCTTAATTTGCATCTACAAATAAGTTCACAATTAATTGATACATCTAGTTGTGATTTATGCTTAGGGATATAGGGGTAAGGTCAATGTATTCTAAATTGTTCTTGCGATAGAATTGTTAAGTCTATGTTGTTGCACCCTTGCACTTGCAAAATCATTCTAATTTCTCATGAACATTTCATCACAATAGTGTTAATACTTAGTCTAAATGATAACATATATCTATAAATATCACCATATTGTAAACTAAAACAAAATCAATTATTTCATAATCTTATACTTACTCAAAATTTGTAAAAATTCACAATTATAGCTTTAAGTTTATAACATGAATTATTAAATCCATACAAACATTCAAAAACATAAGGAGAATTGTAATTTCAACATCAGGTTTTGAACCTAGTTCAAACTACATCGATACATCGGCGATTTAACACAAAAAGAAAATAAGCTTTTACGGGGATGTAACACTCAATACAACAGTTTTCTTTTTCATATATTGGTGCTTCTGTTTATTCTAACAATATAAAATACAGAGGCTATATGCGACTGAGCCAAATATAATTGCACTCAAGACACCTCCCACTCATTCACAGATACCCATTTCGTGGTTTCTGAAAAAAGAAAGAACATCCTTCAGATGGAGAATGTAAAAATAGTACTGTGACGAAAATTGTTCATAGTTATAGGTGGAACATATAGAGGAGCTTATATGCTTTTCAAGTTGACCGGAGTTTGAGTTTCAGGATGAGAGGTAAGAAAAGAAGTCAATCATCGAGCCAGTCCAAACTGAAGTGTGCTTCAACAATTTCAACTCGAAACTCCGTAATAGAAATGTTCTTCGCCCGCAACCATTGCTTCCCAACCTTCTCATCACAAATAACAAGCTTCAGGGAATTCAGTTCTCAAACAGCTCTTGGTAACCTCGTCAAACGAGAACATTCTCTCATATCAAACTCATTCAATTTCTTTAGTTGCCCAATTTCCTTCGGAAGTTCTCTCAGCCCCTCACAGAATGAAATGCCTAGAAATTCCAACTGCCCAAGGTTTCCAATTGACGATGGAAGTTCTTTTAGGCATGGCAATGCCAACAACTTTAACAATTTCAGAGAGCTAAGGTTCCCAAGGTCATTAGGTAACTTCTGAATTAGGTGGCAATTGGTAATAGACCAAATCAGAGCAGAGGGCATATGACAGAAACTAAGGGGCAACTCTTCCAAATTGGTGGAGTGGTCCAGGTTAAAAATTTTCAAGTTGGCGATGTTGAATGTGGTTGTATATTCAAACCCTTCGCATAAGCTTAAAGATAGCTTCTCTATAATTGACAGTGCTTTATTTCTTTCCGAGTAGGAAGTGTAATCAACCTCTCCAAGCGGACACTTTTGAGTTGAGTGAGTGAAGATAAGACATCTAAACTTTTTGTTGTTCCCCTCTTTGTACTGTAATTGAATACCATGAGACATTTTAGATTTTTTATGGATTTCAGAAATGGGGGAAGAAAGAATTCAGTTGAAGTGAAGTGTAGCAGGAGAGCCTCTGCCTCAAATAAATTCACCTCTTTCCAGTAGGTCTCCTCCTCAGGGTTTTCTAAAATAAATCACGAAGTCAGTCCAATTAGATCATTCTGCATGTTGGTAATTGTTTCTATTTATTTGGGTTAATTTCGCACCGATTGAAGTTGGATAAATTATATAAAAAAATAGAAGCAGAAAAGAGTGCTTAAGGGTACACTATGAAAAAACAGAAAGTTAAGAATTGAGAACGCTAGTGTTGGATTGTCCCACTTATGATTAAGTAGGACAAGAACACATATATCCACAAATTTTGAATAGTTTATGTAGGATATTTAATCTGCCCATTAAACAACTTAAGAAGCTAAGAAAAATGATTCTTGTTTCTTCTCGTTGTTCTAGGTTGTAGGGTGTTTTCCACCCACTCATTTATAGCTTGATAAAAAACGTTTACCATAATCAAAAACAAAATTGTTGAAAGAAATGATACCTAACACTAAAAATGATGACTAATTTTTTTTTTAATATTTTGACCAACTTGATAGAAATGAATATGTAAGACACTTTTGCAATAACCCACGCGTATGAATAGAAAGAAGTTGAGCATCATATGCTGTGTGATTAAGCAACTCCCATTTCTGTGACAAACTCTGCTCCTTCTTAGGCATCACAAATCTCTTCTTGTGGACAACACTATCTTGGCACCCCAAATTCAAGGCCATTTCTTGCATTACATTATTCTGAGAAAAGTATAGCTCTGAGATATTTCTGTTTGAGATTGCTGCTCTGCTCCTGAAAAGTGCTACAATGTCAACTTAATTTTTAAAAATGATAGCAACAAATCGAGTATATCAAAAAGAAAGGCAATTACCCTGAAGTGCTAGTCAAATTCAAAAGTTTTTTGCTTGCAAGTTCTGATAAGATAGCAAATGCATTATGCCACTGGAGATTCCGAACATAAATCCGAATGTCCAACAGTGCATCAGTACAGATTTTCCTCTCCACCGGAAATAAACCTAAATCTAGGAAGCATTCTTTGGCAACATCATCTAAGGAATCAATAGTAATCTCCAATAATCTAATTAGTCCTTTCTTGTGATAATCTGATATGCATTCTCATTTAGATATATTATTCCTTGCCCTTTCCCAAGCCTCGTGGGATTTCCCATTCAAAGAGCTTCCGATCACCTTTAGAGCAAGTGGCAGGTCATCACACTCTGCGAGCAGCTGAAACCCAAGAAATGTAAGAGATTTATCAGAGGGAAAGTGTAGATTTTGAAAGCAGGCCTCACCTCTAAACCAGTTGATTCAATGAATAGAACAACATAATAAAAGAAAATACCTCATAATAAACAAATAATATATATTCAAAAGACATAAAATTGTGTTCTATTTCATAACTGTCTCTAATACAGAGATGCCTCTCTATTGCTGCTTACAAAAGAATACAATTGTTCGAATATAAAATAGAGTTTGTGGTGTTTAGAAAAAACAACACGTAGCTTCTAAACTAAAAATGCATTACATGCTTTATTTGGTGAAAGCAGAAAAACAAAGCTTTGAAAAAAAGAACTACTTTAAAACAAAACTGCTAGCTAAGAATAGCAGATGTTTTTGTTTTCCCATTACAAAGAAAACTTAAATCAAATATAAATAAAACTACGGCTAAAAATGGTTGAGTTGTTTTTCAGACTGGAAAATCTGATCTCAATGCATCAATGATCTTCTCAAGATAAGAATATGCCAGCATCAATTATCCAGATACTCCCTCTTGATGCTAAGAGGGCTCACAATCTGATTTCAAAGAGCCAAAAACTGAACTTTTGCAACTGCTTTGGTGAAGATATCTGCAAACTGATCTTGAGTGTTGATGTGTTTCAATTCAACTTCCTTCTTCTGCACTAAATCATGGATGAAGTGATACTTCAAATCAAAATGCTTTGTTCTACTGTGATGGACTGGATTCTTTGCTAACTTAATAGCACTCATATTGTCACAAAAGATCACTGTAGGCTGAATCTACTTCTCTCCAATTTCTTCTAGAATTTTCCTAAGCCAAAGAGCTTGTGTGCCTACTGAGGTAACTGCAACATACTTTTCTTCTATGGATGAGAGAGCAACCATGCTTTGTTTTTTGGAACTCCAAGTAATCAAAACAGAACCAAAAGATAAATAATTTTCAGGTGTAGACTTATGGCCATCCATACTACCTCCCCAATCTGAATAACTAAAGTCAACAAGATTGAATCTTTTAGAAGAGTAGTAATGAATACAAAAATCTATAGTACCTTTCACATACCTTAAAATTCTTTTGGCTTCCTTCATGTGTATTTCTGATGGATTTGTCATATACCTTGAAACAAGTGAAACTGAATATGCAATATCAGTCCTTGTATGGGTTAGAAACATCAAACTCCCAACAATACTTTTGTAAGTTGTCTCATCAACTAATTCAACACCATCATTCCAAATCAACACAACTCCATGAGTGCTTAGAATGGATTATGGTTTACAATCAACCACGTCAAGCTTCTTCAACATATCTTTTGCATATTTGGTTTGGCAAATGAAAATTTCACTCTTACATTGATAAACCTCCATTCCTAGAAGATATTTCATGAGACCAAGACCTTTCATCTCAAATTTTTTTATCTTTACAATTTTGAACTCATCTTTCATCTTAACCTATATACAACAAATCATCAACATACAAACTTATAATAAGAATATCATTACCTTCTTGTTTGTAGTAAAGGGTAGGTTCACTCTTACTTATCTTGAAGCCATTCTCTTGAAAGCATTCATCAATCATAGCATACCATGCTCTTGGTGCTTGCTTGAGGCCATACAAAGCCTTTTTCAATTTGTAGACGTGATTCTCTTCTCCTTCCACTTGAAAACCTTGTGGCTGTTCCACATACACTTCCTCTTCTAAATACCCATTCAAGAAGGAACTTTTCACATCCATATGATGTATGCTCCAATTCTTTTGAGCTGCTAATGAAATCAACATTTTGATGGTCTTTTGTCTTGCAACTACTGTAAATTTCTCTTCAGAATCAATCCCATACTTCTGTGTGAAGCCTTTAACAACTAATCTTGCCTTATGCTTTTCAACACATCCATCACTGTTATACTTAGTCTTGTAGATCCATTTGGTGCCAATCTTCTTCTTTTTGTGAGGAAGCTCTGTAAGCTCCTAAGTATCATTCCTATGAATGGAATCCATCTCTTATTTCATTGTTTGCATCCAAGCCTCATTAGTACATGCTTCTTCAAAACATGATGGTCCAAAATTAGCCTTGGTAAATAAAGAAAAATTAACTATCTCACCTATTGGATTTTCTTCATGTGCTTGATTTGCACTCCTTTGATAAATATCACTCAAATTTCTTACCTTTCTTCTAGAACTTGGAGTTGAAGTTGGGCTTGCAATTGGAATTGAACTTGGACTTGAAGAATTAGATGAGGGCCTACTTGATGGATTTATAACACTTGGAACAACATTAGTGGGCTACTCATGATCAATATCATCATTCAAAATAGATTTTGACTTATCCATATGGCCTTTTTGATGACCATAAACTCCCCCTTCATCAAAAATTACATCTCTTGAAACAATAAGCTTATTAGTGAAAGGATTATATAACCTATAAGCTTTGCTTTCCTCACAATACCCAACAAAAATACATGACTCACTTTTTGCATCTAACTTTTGTCTATTTTGATCAACTACATGAACATAGGATAAACAACCAAAAACTATGAAATGATTAACATTAGGCCTTTTCTCATACCATGCTTCATAAGGAGTCATCTTATCAAACTTGCACTTGTGGGACTTTGATTGAGAATGTACACTGTTGTAGCAACTACATCACTCCAATAAGAGTTACTCAATCCCTTGGTTTGTAACATGCTCCTTTCCATTTCAACCACTGTACGGTTTTTCCTTCAGCTACCCCATTTTTTTGAGGTGTGTATGCAATGGTGAGTTTCCTCTTAATGCCATTCATATCATAATAATCTTTAAAGGATCTTGAACAAAATTCACTTCCACGATCAATCCTTAAACATTTGATTTTGCATCCTTTCTCATTTTCCACATGTGCTTTAAACCTCTTGAATGTATCAAAGGATTCATCCTTAGCCTTCAACAAATACACCCAACAATTTTGTGAGTAATCATCAATAAAAGTGATAAAATATGATGACTTACCCAAACTCTTTGTTTGAATAGGACCACAAATATATGAATGAACAAGTTGAAGGTGGTGATGGGCCCTCCATGCAGTGCTTTTTGAAAACTTTTCCCTTGCATGCTTTCCTTTAGCACATCCTTCACAAACCTTCTTGTGCTCTTCAACTTTGGTAAAACTGGAAACTAATGCTTGTGATGTTAGAAGCTTCAAACTGTGAAAATTTAAATGGTCATACCTGAGATGCCACAACTAACTTGTATCCTCATATGCCATATTGGCAAGGCTACTAGTATGTTCACCAAATGTCAATGGGAACATCCTATTTTTTGTCATAGGCACAATTGTGACCACTCTATTTCCCTGACTCTTATAATAAATTGTACATTTCTTATTTTCAAATAAAACTTTATAGTTCTTCTCACACAATTGTCCAACACTTAACAAATTATGTCTTAACTCAAGAGTGTAATAAATGTCTTAACACTCTTCATACCTTCTTTTTTTGTGGACCTCCATAGCTCCTTTTGCAGAAACCTCTAATGATTTATCATCACCAAGTTGAATCTTTAACTTGAAGCTTTCATCCTTTGTTGAAAACAATTTCCCATTTCCCGACATATGGTTAGAGCATCCAAAATCTAGGTGTCAAACATCTTTACTAGTATTTTCACCTTTATCATAAGAGAAAAATAAATGATCTGGAGTATTTTAATCACCTTCTGGAGAATAATTAACACTTTTACCTTCTTTTAATCTACATTCTCTTTCAAAATAGCCATACCTATTACAATGGTAACATTGAGCATCCCTTTTATCAAATTTGCGTCTACCTCTTCCTTTGGAACCATCTCTTCCTCTTGAGCCACTTCTGCCTCTACCTCTTGAATTATTCTAATTTTGATGTTTACCTTGGCCTTCTCTTCCTCTTGAGCCACCTCTGCCTCTACCTCTTGAATTATTCTGATTTTGACCTTTACCTTGTCCTTGATTGCTTTTGCTACTACTGCTACCATCTTCATTCTTTGTTATTTATACTTTGGAGGAAAAAAATTTCTCTACACTTTCTCGAAAATAATCTTTTAGTATTTCTTCATGTGACATCAAAGATCCAACAAGGTGATCAAACTGAAGGTTTGTCAAATCCTTTCTTTCTTCTATGATAATGGCAACATGATTCCATCTTGGTGTAAGAGTCCTCAACACCTTTAGTTTATCATAACCTCATTGTTCACAATTTCTCCAAGTGTAGTCATCTTATTGACCACATCTTTAACTCTGACACAATATTCACTCACACTTTCAACTTCTTGCATCTTTAAATTCTCAAATTCTTTCTTCAATGTCTGCAGCTTGACAATTTGACTTGATCACTACCATGGTAAGCTTCTTTTAGAGTCTTCTAGGCATCCTTAGCTATTGTTGCACGTGCAATTCTTGGAAATAGACTTTTATCTAGATCTATTTGAATATGAAGCAAGGCTCGAAAAATCTTCTTCTTAGGCTCCTTCTTAGCTATTTATCATTGGTTGGGAGAGCATTCCAATCAGCTGGCTCTGGGAATCTGATTCAACAAAATTCCACAAATATTTTCCTATCCAAAAAGTCATATTTTTTATGCACCAATAATCATACTCATTTCCATCAAATTCTAGAATGGGTAAGATGTTAGAATTCAACATGATAATCTTTGGTGAAATTCTAACTACTAGATCTTAAACCCAAAAGAAAATATTTGCTCTGATAGCAACTGTAGATTTTGAAAGTAGGCCTCAGCTCTAAACAAGGTGATTCAATAAATAAAACAACATAGAAAAAGAAAATATGTTATAATAAACAAATAATATATATTCAAAAGATATAATATTCTGTACCATTTCATAACTGTCTCTAATACAGAGATGCCTCTTTATTGCTGCTTACAAAAGAATACAAATGTTTGAATATAAATAGAGTTTGTGGTGTTTAGAAAAAAACAACACGTAGCTTCTAAACTAAGCATGCATTACATGCTTTATTTGGTGAAAGCAGAAAAACAAAGCCTTGAAAAAAATAAAAACTACTTTAAAACAAAACTTCTAGCTAAGAATAGCAGATGTTTTTTTTAACTATTACAAAGAAAACTGAAAGCAAATCTAAATAAAACTACAGCTAAAAATGGTTGAGTTTTTTTCCAGGCTGGAAAATCAGATCTCCACGCATCAATGATCTTCTCAAAATAAGAATACGCCAGCATCAATTATCCACAGCAAGAATCTTTTTTATATGTAATTGGAGCCATAATATTTGGCAGATAACCCTGCTTTCAAAGTTAAAATTATCTAGAATACTATTCTTAGGTCAATAACATATTACACTTAACCATTTAGTTTCCTGAAAGAGGTATTTAAAATCGTCTACTCATTGTGCATAACAGTCTTAATCTTAGTTGTGTTGAACAGTATTTACCTGTTCAAGCCTGACGAAAATAAAAGAAGGAGAAATTTTTCATAGTCACATTAGGAGCAGTAAATAAATTTTTTGAAAAATAAATCTTCTATTAATTAGACACAATAAAATTATAACATAATGAAGTTTTTTATAATTTTACAAGTTCTTAATCATACATATTTTGTTTTTCAAATATAATTATATGTTTTTTCCATTTCAATTGAATTTTTTTCTCTGTTGTAAATTTTAAATTATTTTTCATGTAACATATGTGTTTTATAATAATAAAAATCAAGTTATAAAGTATTAGATCATAATAATAATAATAAAACGAAATTGATTAGATGAAAAGCAAAAACGATACTTCCTTTTCCATGTTTTTCAAATATGAATATCTCCTCATCCCATTTCAATTAAACTTTGTTCTTCTTTTCTATATTTTCCAAATATGAATATCCTCTCCTCCCATTTCAATTAAACTTTTTTCTACACTACAAATTCTAAATTATTTTTCATGTGACATAAATTTTTTAACATTCAAAAATAAATTATAAAGATAATAATAAAACGAAATTGATTAGCTGAAAAGAGAAAATGATCACCCTCCTGTGGATACCCCAGACGGAGACCCCACTGACATATGGGCTAAATCAGGTGGGACCCCCTTCCTCTCCCCTCGTCTACTGCTGTTGTTACCTAACAGCTTGATTTTCTATGTTTTCTGATCCTATAGACTTTAAGAATGTGATTTTAATAACAAATCGGACACCTGCTCATAAAAAATTATGATAATAAAACAAAATTGATAAGGTGAAAAGAAGAAATATACCTCCTTTACCAAATCTGCATTTGCAGTGCTTGGAATTGATATCTGTCCAAATGCCCAGAAGCAGAAAAGTGACAATGCTTCCTCTTCGCATAACAATGACAACTGATACAATTGAGTAGACAGGGTTGCGGGAATAATGGAACTGTCTCTGGCTGTTATAAGAGTTTTGAATCCTGGCCCTTCTAATAGTAAATATTCCAAATCTGCTTTGGACGAAACATCATCCAAAATCACTACTGTTTTCTTCGTTTGCCTTAAAATCAACTGTTTCAGCTGCATGTGTGCATCTTGCAAATTCTGAAATTCGGGTCCCTTAATTCCACCAAGCTTTTTCCATATAGTCCCGAAAATTCCCTTCAGGTTTGTAGACTCTGAGACAGTGATGAATATGACATTGTTGTCGAAGTATTCTGATATCAATGAAAGGACAATTCAATTTTAGACTAACTATTTCTTTGATATATATTACAAATTTTGATTGCACAACTGTTTTAATGCTTTTTATTTAAAGAGGTAAAATTACTGTGAACCATTTGACTATATTTATATTTAAATACAGTACACCAAAATAATTTAACTAAAACTTATTCAGATCACTATACCGACCATCATAGGCAAAAGAATAATACCTCTAATTTGATGATCATTGCAGAGAGCCAGTGCCAAAGTTGTTTTACCTCCACCAGCCATGCATTGCACCCCAACAACTGACCCTCGTTCTTTATCAAAAGGCCCTTCAAATGACCAATACATTTCTCTAACCCAACATAAAATTGAGAATCTCCAGGAGCAACACATGGTGAATCCTCCTGCATTTCAATACTTCCAATAAGATCAACAGAATCCATGAATTGATATTTTTGGAAACGTTTAAGTTCTTCTGCAAGTTCAAACTTCATTCTGTATATTCTTATATCAAGATTTTTTATATAGACATCCAATGAACATTCGCCTGGATTTCCATGAAGCTGTAATGGAAGCCACATGTTTACACGTTAGCCCTTTCCTGGTGTCATCGATGAAATTTCCAGCTCCTTGGTTGCATCGCCCTTGGGTTCACTTTCTTTCTGCCAGGCAGCTTAGTACGAACTATCATCTGTCATTACTTGGAACAAACGTTTAAAGGCACATCTTAGCTGGCCAAGCTTTTATGGATTGCTTAATTAGGTGAGAATTATTAGTACGAACCATCATCTGTCATTACTTGGAACAAACGTTTAAAAGCATATGTTAGATGGCCAAGCTTTGATGGGTTGTTTAATTAGGTGAGAATTATTGGGAGAAGCTAATCTCCTGACAAAATGCACCTCACATAGGCATGATAACATAAGATCTTATCTTTCATACGACGGTATAATTGTGAGATAAGATTGACTGATGAACGTTGGCAGATGTTTAGGTGTGTGCTGTTTAGAATGCCCCATCACCTATTCCGTCATCAAAAAAATGTGGCAGTGTCAATAGGTTTTAAAAATTCTAATTTGGAATGGACAACGAGCCCAAAACGTTGTCATTTTTGACATTCACATTTTGGAGGTTGATGGGGAGCCCAAAAGAGAGTTGCAGGCATTCAGAGGCTGAAGTAGAGCAACCACTCTCCCTACCAAAATGCATTTGATAGGTGCAGGCAACTACCTAGCAAGTATATATATCTGCTAGAAATATATGTCATTTTGCCATTTTGCCTAGGAATTGTGAATAATTGAATTGACAAGTTTCTAAGGGTTTTCATTTGGCTTAAGGTTTTTCATTTGAAATGCATAGTAGTTTATGTGCTTTTGTCAGTAGACTTTTAGCTTGAAATTTTCATTTTTAAATGTATCTAAGTTGTCGATTCTAGTTTAGGTTTTGGTACATGGGTTTGGGTAAACATGTTCAGGTACATGTGTTAGGAAAATTTTTGGAATGGAGTTTTTGGAACCTAGCCAGGAGTCCATTAATGTAATTCCCCAACTCGGCTTTAATTTAAAATTATATAGTTTAGTCTCATATTATTCCCATAATATTGCAGAGGCTTCAAAGCTGCTGGTGCCCTACTGAATGTTGAGCAAGCTCAAATCAATAATCGTAGTATCAAGAATGTGTTGAATTGCACACCTTAAAACATTTGCTTTAGTAGGTTTATGCTTGTATGTTTTTGTGTGCTTGTGTGTATTTGTACTTCGATTTAAGATCTTTGAAAGCCACAAAAACTTTATGTTAAAATTGTACTTAGGTCCTTAAACATCAATATGAAAAAAAAATCTATTTCTTTGAGTGTTTGCAGGGCTTCGAGAAATTTATGACATGTTCAAGTACATTCTTATATAGGGGTTAGAGTAATCTTAATTTTCATTAGCTTCGAGGAGGAAGCCTGATTTTAGAGGGGGAGAATGTAAGGCATAGCTAGAATAATTCTTGAAACCTTAGTTTGACTTTATAGATATGTAGTTGATGTTTTGGATATGGTTGATGTTAAGATTTTGATTTATGGATGTATTATGAATATAAATGTTATATATGTTTAGATAAAAAAAATTTGTAAATAAGATAATTTTCTCATTTAATTAGATAAATGTTTAATTTCGGCAAAACTAAATATGTTTCATAATAGATTTTACCAATTTGATGTTATATGATACTAATGTTTATATTTGATGTTTTGATTATAATATCCAAAATGCACTAATGCTTCTATTGAGATGTTGCAGGTAGGTAGTCTAGGTCCCTTAAGAATTACAGACGAAGTCCAAATGCCAAATGTTTAATTATTGGTTTTAATTTTTAAGGGAGTTAATGTTTGGGTGACTTGATTATTATGCTAGTTTTTTAATCGAATAATCTTTTTATTTGGTTTTTGTTTTGAGGGAGGTTGATGAGTTGGGTGAAATTCTATTTTAAGAGGAAATTGGTATGTTTGTCCTAACAATTCATTTTACTTCTTTTCTTCTTTTGGGAGGGAATTGAGTGTGAAGGTTGTTGCTTCTTCGAGAGATTTTTCTGAAAGTAAGATGTGGTAGAAGGACATTAATATAGAGAAAGGATTCAATACTTTGTTCTGGATGTTGGGTTGATCCTAACTTGGATAGTTAAGGTATGCTTGTGTTTTGATTTGGGAAATTTTATGTAGTTATTGAATGTTTGATAGATTTTGATGTGTTGCAAAAATTTGTGTTATTTTTTGTTTTGTGTGGAATATTGCTTGTGTAATGGGGGTTTGGGAGTGTATAAA